>JAPQRQ010000009.1:11202711-11223176 GCA_037367365.1 Apogon talboti | reverse complement strand
GCTCATCAAAATGGGCTGGTTCAGTGAATGGTTGGAACCAATACATGGCAGGACTTTTACTCTATGAAGCTGGGATTTACCCAACACTGTACATCAGCAATTACAATCACCATCTTTGAGCAAAACTTTACGAAGATTTACAAAAATGTAATTTTTCACCATATTGTGCTTTAAATGTTGATAACGCCCATGATTTCTCAGAATTGTACATGAAAACATCTACTCCACTGCTACTCCAAGTCACAGGATAAGGCTTTGTGGAAAACTGTGCCAATGAGCAGCTTTCCCCCGTAGGTAGCCGCTACAGAAGAGCCGATGAGCACGTGACCATCATCAGAGTACACCTGTTTAACCACAGGTTGATCTGAATGAATGTTCTGGATTTGGATAACCTGCAGGAATCAAACAGGACAAAGAAGAGTTACAACAGGTTCACTGAAAGACAGACAATAACGATAAGGTTTATGTTGTCCTACACGTTCATTTCTAGGAAAATGAAAACAGTCAAACCTCTGATCCAGCAGGGTCATTGGGGTCAAAAAACAGAAGCTTCCACCCATTGGGGTGACAGCCTAACCACAGGTCACCAGATTCAGGTTCAACTTCCACGTTGTCACACAGTGAACCCACCGCCACAGCCTGGTGAGGAGGGAAGCTCATAGTAGTGCTGACCAAAACTATCCATCATGGTATCATTTTAACACTCAGGAAGTTTTACATTATGATATTTCTTTCTTTTCTGATTGGTTGAATAGGTTTGAGGCTTATTCTACTGTCAGATGTGCACTTAACACTGGATCATCTTAATTTAAAACATATAATGAAGACTGAATTAATATGAAGTTAAAATATAAAGGTATTGGTTGGTTATTTATTACAGTATAAAGAAACCAGCACACCAGGTTGACTAATCTCCCTGTATTCGAGCTTGGCTTAGCATGATCTATGAGTAGTGATGCTACCATTTATCTCTGTAGTTTCGATTATTGCACATTCTATTTATTCATTTATTACTTTTATTTATTTATTTTTCCACTTTCTTTTGTTCTGTCATTGTGAATTCATTTCATTTTTACTTTGCCACCTTATGGATATTGCGTTTTTCCTTGATTTGATTTTGTCAGTTTGTAACTGTAATTTTGTTCGTGAAAAAAATCTCAAATTATATACTGTATATACATATACACACACACACACACACACACACGTATACATATATATATATATATATATATATACACACATAAAGAAACCAGTTCATTTGAAACAGTTGGTAAATGTAATCTACCATAACAAAGTATGTAAAAAATTTCTCCAATCCACTGTTTTAATCATTGTCTGAACCTATTAAAGGGGCTATATGTAGAACTTTCCTTTCAAATATTGACAAATGATGAAAAGTTCTTATGTGTTACTATTATCTTTGCTAGGTTTGCTGTTTTTGTTGATCCGTGGTTCAGACTAAACTGTGACAGGTCTGACCTTGATTGGAGGATTCCAAACAGGTCTTCAGTGTAGAAAACAGAGGTGATTTTTGGTTTTACAGAGCAAAGCTAAGCTAACAGAGTTACAATGTAAACTAATTGATAACTATAAGACGGTGTTATTTTAAAATAACTGACTATGAGGTTTTATTTGAATAAGAAAACTTGATGATCTCACAATAAAGATGAGTGAATGATGAGCTTTATGCTTTATTCAGTGAGTGCTACAGTCAGTGGGTACATAAGGTTGATTCATTGTGTAATTGTTGTGTGTTCTGGTGTGTGACTTCCCCCTCATGTTGAGACTTTGCAACAGCAACACTACATAGAACCCTGTTAAAGCATTACAGCTGCTGTTTAACTTATGCACCAGCATAGTGGATTGTGAAAATTCCCAGTATGGGAAATTAAACCTGGTATACATGTTAATCTAGTATATTTCCCTGCACCAGTTCATAGTTATGTATAATGTCACCATGGTGTCTTTATCTATTACCTTTGTCCTTAAAATATGCAATTAGTATGCAATGGTTTAATACAGTAGTACTTCTGTGGCTCCACGTTTATATTGCTTATATTTTGTAATATTTACCTTCACAGGCACCAATGCATTGTCCTCTTTCCTCTCCAGCACATGCACATTGTGGTCTAACAGATCGGCCACATATACGTGTCTATGTATGAGATAATTGCCAAAGATCAGATATTTTTGGAGACATGATATGATATGATATGATGATAAGATGATATGCCTTTACCACCACATAACACTTACGTTTTGTCTGGTGAGATATTGATGCCATTTGCAAAGTAATATCCCTCAGAGACCACCTTTACTTTTTCAGGACTGTAGTACACAACGTTAGACCAAGGCTGAGCCAGGAGAGGCTCCACTATTCCTTTAAAGATATGATGGGTATAGTAGTGATCGTTGGTTGCGTAGAAGCTCTCCACTCCGACTGCAACTATATCATTCACACTGAGAGAAAAAGGATGATACATTGTTAAAAAAATCAAATGATTATATTAATGGTTACAGTGTGAATATGTTAACATTCTGTACCTGTGGAGCAGCTCATGCTTGATGGTTTTCAAGTGCACCAGAGAGTAGTCGTCCTCAATAAATTTAAAGAGCTCTATCTGGCTCCCGTGATGAGGGTGATTGACAACAAACAGGTATACTGTGTCATCTGAAAATAAACAAGTGTGTGTTCCTCATATACAGTATACAACCATAGGTTTTAATGTAACTCAAGCAGAGAGTAATAATATTGACCATTATGTGGTACATTAACATAAGTGATCTTTTACCACTTGGATCGGTGTATACACTTATGCCATGAGGGTTGAATGACTCAAGATCAAAGTTTCTTGGCATGCGAAGCTCTGATGGTTTCAGCCGTGGCTCTTTCAGGTCTAGGGTGAAGAGTTTTCCTGGTTCATCCGTGGATGGAATTCCAGGGTATCTCAAACCCTGAGATATTAAACATAGAAGTGTGATAATATGAGCAGAGATCTCCAAAGCATGCATTAGACATATGATAATGATAAAAGTTCACACATAAGATGACGTTTAGCATACAGCAGGGGTCATTTTAATTCATTTAATACAGCCCAGTGTGATCTCAACTGGGCTGGACTAGTAAAATAATACCATAGCTTAGACATAATAATCCAACTTTTTCCTCTTTGTTTTAGTGTAAAAAAAAAGCTTAATTACATTATGAAAATGTGAATAACATGAACAACCATGTACAATCTGAATTTTTTTTTTTTTAAAGTGCAAGTACAACAGCTTATTATTACACTGGATTTACAAATGCACAATATATTTAGTAACAGGCATTAAATTGTTAAAATTGCACTTATTTTTCCTACATTTCAGGTTGTTCAATTTGTTTGTTATTCACATTTTTTTGGAAGAGCTTGTAAATGTTAATATTTTCAAACGTTATTTTACTTTTCTCACATTAAACCAAGAAAAAGATTTGAAATTGTCATTATTTCAAGGTTATTGTGCCATTATTTTACACATCGGGCTGCATGTGGCCCCTGAACGAAAACGGGTTTGACATCTTTGACTGCTAAAATCTTCAGTGTCATTTTTGCATTTCACGGCCCAGATTGAACCCCTTGGTGGGCTGGTTTTGGCCTGCGGGCCATATGTTTGACACCCCTGGGATACAGGATGACATCTGAAGATGATAAAATGATCTTGATTCAACGAATAATCACATTACAAGACATAAAAAAACCATGACAGATTAGGAAACTTACACACGACTAATTAGTATAATAAGTATAATAATCAGTTGTACAAAAACTTATGCAAGACAAAAAACTTGCACTTACACTTTTTACTTAATTACATCAGATTAGTGTGAAATAAATCATCAAAGTCCAGATGCAGAACTAATGCACAGACTCCACACACACACACACACACACACACACACACACACACACGCACACAGCTGTTTGTTCCAGTTTCAGTGAATGATATCAAGTACAAAAGCAGAAAATCAAATGACTGCATAAAGTTCATGTTTTTTAAGTAAATAATGCAGGTTTGTCTTGGGTAGTTGCCAGTGGGTTAAATAAACAATAGCTGTTCTGTGCAAGTCATCAAGAACGGTGAAGTAAAAAATTACAGAGAAAGTTGCATGGGCAGTGATGAGGAGATAAAGTGACTTTTTTTTTTGTTAACCTTTATTTAACCAGGAAGTCCCTTGAGATAAAATCACTTTTGCGGGGGAGACCTGATATAGCAGGACCTACATTATTTGCACATATCTACACATATTAAATATTGTGCATTGCTTTTCAATGGAGGGAATTTGGCAGCTATACTTACATTACTCATGAATGCAAGGCCGTTTCCAAGTATAGTTATATCCTCCGACCCCCCATCTGAAAGCATAGTCACACTGTTAACTCTAATGTTGTCTACTGTGCATCTAAACTATTATAGTGTTACTTACTCAGATTTGGGATCAAAACGCAGTTGGGTAGGTGATTCGGGACCAGCTCCCTGGAGGCTAGCGTCCTTTTCCTGCAAAGTTTCCAGGTCATAAGTTGTATCAAAGCAGGTGATCCACAGAAAACTTATTGTATCAACAGATGAAAACATAGAAACAGTCGCCAACAGCCGCTGTCCCAGTCCATATTACCTTAAATTTACAATCCTTTCGCCGATCAGGGCTGCTATTACAGCAACCACAAGCGAAATGAGCACTCCTTTACCCATTTTAGAACACGATAAACACGATTTTCCACACCGTTTTATAAAAAGTCCTGCAGCCGAGGCGTGCCACAGCAGGCGCGGCTAATGGTGCGTTCACAGTTATCGGAAATATGTATATTAACTTGTTTTTAAACCGACGTTTTATGTAGTAAATCCTTAGAGTATGCCCACCACTCGTCTTACGCAGTGCTGCGTGTTTCTACACTAAATTAAGTTGCAATATTAGTTATATCTTACGGTCAGGCCGAGAGAATTTGAGCAATGGAGCTAAAATATACCTTTTTCCACCGTAAAAAAGTAGTAAAGTAGGCTACATAGTGTGGATGTGGAGTTGTACGTCCGCATTCATTTATGAAAAAAAAACAAAAACAAACCATTCCAGCCCATTTACTTATATAGTATCTTCATAAGAGTATTTAAGTGCTGTGTAAATTTAGTGTTCAAATTTTCAACCCATGGGGAGCACCTGAATGCAGCATAGCTCCAAATGGTCGGAGCTGCTGCATCTAAACTCAACTGCCATCTACATGAGCTCCATGGAAATAAAGTTGGTTAAATATTTTATGAAATAAAATCAAGCCCATTTGCAAGTGTAGCAACAACACCCGCATAACTTAAAAGTCTACTAACACAGGGGTTATTCTTGATTATTCTTGGTTCTTGTGATTTGCAGCCTTTTGTTAATAATCCAAAATGGCCTGTGATAGAGGCTACATTTTCTTCTGTTCTTATCAGCACTGACAAAAATGATCTGAATGAGTCGCTGCTGTCACTCGGTCTTTTATTGTATTGAGCCTCACTAGAATACCGTATGAGCTGTATACGTTCATACCTGCAACTCTAATTCCAAGATTGTGTAGAAAATTATTCATTTATACATACATCCACTGTCTCTCACACACACCTGTACAAATATTAAAAAACCATTATGTAACATTCACACAAACCTCAAAAACAAATTATTTTTCAAAAGCTGAAATCCTCTTTTTGATTGCTATAATACTGTAAATCCTTTAGTACAACTTCATCCTGCAATGGAAATTATTTTGTGGAATGCACCTTCTACACTCATCTACATAAAACCCACTTGGAAATTGTCAGTGCAACCAGCCATCAGACAGTATACTCAATAACATATAGTTCCTGCAAAACCCTGTTTAAATTGTTTATTTTTGAAGTTGTTTTTTTTTTGTAGGTGATGAGTCCTCCCAACATAAAACAAAAGAAGTTACAAAATTGTCTATGTAATCAAAATCATGTGTAAGAGACTTCATAAAAAACAAACATGAACACATACATACACATACAGAAGTGAAAGAAACATAAAATTGGCAAACTATTGACCCTGTGATACTCAGCATTGGGTGCATGCAACCTGACAGTAACTGTAGAATATCTACAAAAGTCCAATTAAAGAATGATAGCATCTAACAACTTCAAAACACCAACAACTGCTGCACATTACATCGTGTGCAACCGTCAAGCACTGTTAGGCGGGGCACACCAGATTCCTGACTCTGTTTTGTGAAGTCGTGTAAAGGTTCACAGTGTAATACAGCAGGATCCCCATCAAACAGTTTCAAGCAAGACTGTATATTTGGAACATACAAAATAAATTTTATTATCCATTCTCTTCATGTCTACATCTTATTAGAATTTCTCGACAATGGCATTGTCAAATACACACCCAAATTAATTCTAATAATCCTGACAGGTGCAACAATACATTTCTGTCAAGTCCAGGTGTCAAAATATAACTGAATGTGAAAAGCAATTTAAATCTTCTTTGTTATTTTCAACATAAAAAGGGGAGCCATGGCCTGAGGCTGCAGTGAGAGCTAGGCAGGACATGGCCATGATCGCACACAGACACAGGGGGGAAGTGGCTTCAGGGCTGAGCCCCAGTGGCTGCAGGGACTTGTGTGGCCAAAGTGTTGGGGGCAGAGATGACAGGTGATCCAGCAATGTTAGCCAGTGGCTGTGAGGAGGACATTGAGGTGATGCCTGGAAGAGAGAGGAGGTTCTTTAGGTTTTTTTTTTTGGACATGATCGCAAATGCAATATCAGGTACTTATCTTTTCCCAATCCAAATGTAAGAGGATTTCCATAATAATTTGATTCTCTGTCACTTATTATTGACGGTGAAGGAGAACTCACCAGCCATCATACTTGAGGAGCTGACAGGTGTGGAGCTGGCAGCCATCCCTCCAGGAGTGGCCCCCCTTCCCTGATCTTTAACGATGGGATCTGAGAAACAGCACGTGTTGATACAAAACAAGACAAATGACTTAGTACATTCAGCGTTGTGTTGAGACAGTTCAGGCAGCAAAACAAAGTCGACTTACAGAAGTAGGGATGATCCATGGCCTCTCTGGCTGTGAGCCGGGCTTGATGGTCGTAACGTAGCAGTTTATCCAAGAAGTCTAGAGCTTCTGTGCTGACCAGGTGCTGATTCTCACTGTGCACAAACCTTTCCCACCTTTTACGCGAGTGTCTGTGAAACGAGGATACAATACAAACAGAAAAATGTCAGGTAATCGGTAAAACACAATATTTGACCATAGTTTGGTATGGACAAAAAGGCTGGGATATTTTACCTCCCAAGAATGTCATTGAACCGTGGATCCAATTCAATGTTGTACTTGTCAATGTAGTCATAGAGATCCTCTGTGCCGAGTACTTTTGCAATTCGCACAAGCTGCAAGGAAAACAAAACATTATTAACGTCAAGTAGCAACGATTCATTTCTTAGTTGTTCACTGTTAACTGATCACTGTATTGGCAATTGATGATCCGTTATAGGCATATTTTTTGGAAGAAAAAGTCAAAATTTCTCTTTCCTCCTCTGAGATTAATCTCACTATATTAAGGTTGACCATATTGGGACCACACAACATATTTATGGATGTCATCATCTTCTTTGGAAAAGAGTTTTCATAATTTTCTGCCATTTTATACAAAATAAAACAATTGAGATAGTTCAACGGTGTTCATTATGTCTTCAGTTTTCTATATGCACTTTTTCTTTCTTTGTTAAGGACATAGGTATCCGCCGAAACATGTCAAGGTATGTTTTGGAAAAGAAAAACCTATGTCTTTAACAAAGAAAGAAAAAGTACAGTTGAGATAGGTGTTGACAAACCAGTCAAATAAATGTTAGACAAAGCCCTAGGGAAAAGTTGTGTCTTGGTTTGGAGGAGTATAAAATGCAGGTTATTTTTAACAATGTGTACATTTCATTAACATCTTTAGACTAGATACGCAGATTTTTACATTTTTTTATAAATCAAAACTAGTCATGAATGTTTCACTGCTGCTGTGAAAAATGTGGTGAGGCAGCGTAAAACAAGTAGAACCGTTTCAAGACTATACATAGAGTAAGATTACCAACAGAAGACAGATTTTTTTTTTTTTATAAATACCTGATCATAGTTGTCATGACCATGAAAGAAAGGTTCCTTTCTGAAGATCATGCTGGCCAGCATGCACCCCAAACTCCACATGTCCAGGCTGTAGTCATACATCTGAAAATCAAAGGACACAAGGCTTCATCTAATCCCACAGCTTTGTTCTATATCATTAACAACACACATTCTGATTATCTTTTGGATAAATGACACCATTAGACAATGACAGCAGAGAGAGAGAGAGCGAGAGAGAGCGAGAGACAGAGAGCGAGAGAGAGAGAGAGACACCTCACCTGGTAATCTACCAGCAGTTCAGGTCCTTTGAAGTACCTGGATGCCACTCTCACGTTGTATTCCTGGTTTGGGTGGTAGAACTCTGCCAAGCCCCAATCAATTAAACGGAGCTGAATGGAAAGAAAAACAACAGTTGAAGTTATAAATTATAATTGTTGGACAAAGTAGAAACTTGAAGAAAACGATGAACAGGTGAGACAGTACCTTTCTGTGTTCATGATCGATCATTACATTGTGTGGCTTGACATCTCTGTGCATTATCCCCATACTGTGGCAGTAATCCAGAGCCTTTAAAGAAAAGAGAATAACATGTCTTGTGTGCTCTACAACTTGGTATAACGTTAATGATTTAAGATGTGTGTTGCTTACCTTTAGGATCTCGTACATGTAGAACCGTATGTCAAAGTCAGATAGGGTTTGATACAATTGCTGGAAAAAAATTAAAATGTCATTATTTTGTAAAAGTACACTAAAGAGACAAATCTGAAAATGTAATGATCTGTTACCTTAAAGTCTGTGTTGTTGACATGTTCAAAGACCAGAGCAGGAGTTCGGGACTAAAAAATAAAAACACACACAAAACACACTTTTAAGTTGAAGGCTTATACTTGTATATTTAGCAAATTTGCACTTTGAAAAACAGGAGAAGAAACTCACCACAGGATCCTTGACAATATCTAACAGTGAGATGATATTTGGGCCACCCCTCAGATTCTCAAGAATCTTTATTTCTCTCTTGATTTTCTTTTTCTTGACCGGCTGAGGAAACAGGAATTATTGTCGAGCCATTAAAATCTCAAAACATTACTGTAAAATATATTACAACAATGCGCTGTTTTCTACGTGTCTCCATACCTTCAGTATTTTGACGACCACTTTTTCATTGTTTGTGATGTTTATGGCTTCAAACACTTCACTATATTTGCCTCTTCCTAATTTTCTGACTAGCTGATAGTCGTCTTGGTTGCTGAAAAAGAAAAACAAAGAGACCAAAAAGCCATGAAGAAAATTGCTGAGATAGCTTAACTAACAAAACAACACAAAAACAACTAAAGCTCCAACAATTCCCTTTGCCTTACCCCCATTCAACAACATGGGACTCATAGTCCCAGTATTCCCGAGGTCTCTGTGTGTTTACATCAGGGTAAACTCGAGAGCGGCTTGGAACAGGGCCAGACATATTCTACACAGGATAGTCTCTAAATCTCCTAAAGCAGGAACAGACAGACATAATCAAATAGTGATTAAAATTACAGCAGTGTAAATGGGCAACACGGATATTTTAAATATGTGACATTTCATTCATAACACTATGATGGCTTAAATGATGGTCATTTCAGTAATTCTAAAATAACATATTACCTGGTAGGTTCCCTCCAGGATGATGAGGGTTGATGATTAATTGGAACAGGAGCAGTTGAGATGACTTTTTGGTGAAAGAACTACATGTAAAACAGAACAAAACCCAATTAGAACCCAGTAGAGTTCAACACCAAATGTAGAACTGAGAGATGTTCTTTTATGATCCCATAAAATACTTCATTTGGATAAGAAATTCAGCTTGGTCTGTTACACAGAGATGCAAATATTTCTGCCATGTAAACACCAAAATACTTACTAAAAAGTGGCTTATACTGAAAAGGAACACACCAGACAACATATAACAAAAACATTGCCTCTAAAACTAAATGAGTTGTGTCTAGTGTCTAAATATGGTGGCGTGTGAAATGGAGAAACCTGAATGTTAAATGGGGGCATCCAACCAGTCTAATCAGGAGGTACAGGGTTCAGTGCAGTCATTACTAGGGGCTACACAACGGTGGTATTTCCTGTTGAATACAGAACAGAAAGTAGGTTGATTAAAATCAATGCTGTGAATTAAGCAATCATGAGCTAACATATGCCAGCAGTATATTAACTAGTAAGGCTCAATATATTAGTGTCTTTGTGTGAAACGTGCCGACAAGGTGCTCTTTGACATAACATTCTGGTTCGGAAATGGCCAGTTTGCCCGCTTAATACTTTAACCAAAAGGTGAGAGTGCGCACAAACCCTCTGTGGCCCACGGCCTGTACAAGTGTAGTGAAGCTAACAGTTAGCTAGCCACCAGGTAAACCGGCCAGTTGGAGCTAGCTAGTTAGCATTAGCTAGCAGGAAAAGCCGGTTGGAAAGTCACAACTAGCTTCAGATCACAGTAAAAAGATTCTAGCGGAGACAAATATCAATTCCGCCCCCAGTAAATAAAATTGATACACAATTGGTCATTATAAATGTGTAGCCCAAAGACACTTTTCGAAAAATATATTTCCTAAAGGTAAAAAGTGCTAAGCTAGCAGGCTACGGGAGTGAATAGCCTGGTGGCTGGCGAGGCAACTGACTGACAACGCCTTGAAAAAACATCCAACAAACACTGTGTTCTAACAGTGGAATGGTAACGCAGTTGTGTTACTTGTTCTCTGCTTTCCTTCACCTGTAAAACACTCAACGATAGATCCAAACGCACGACGATTCGTGATAAAATAACACGATTACCTCTCAGCGTTGTTAGGACGTCAAATATGGCGATGCTTGGGATCAAGAGCTTAGTGCGAACAGCCTTTCCCGCAGAGGGCGCTCTGATTTTTCTTTTTCATGAGGGAAAATTACATATGTTGTTGACACCAACAAGTCGATTCGACAGGCAGAAAGTTTAACAAGGATGGAACGAAGAAACTGCAGTGATTTCCTCGTTGCAGTTCGTTCGATGACGTTGTCAGTTGCTGTGATTTAATCGTTTCGTGTGAATAACATTTGATCTCATTCAGGATCCTCCAAGGTATAAAGTAGATGGTTTATTAAGCTCACAGTATATAGATTTAAATGCATTATGTGTGAATTACTTTATTACAACATGCACAATGTAGCACACTCACTCTTTCCATTATTTTCCATTATATCACATGGTTTTATAAAATCACAGTCCTTCAGTCACATGTCTGAAATCATGCAGCATCAAACTATTCTTGAAACCTCAGATGACCTACACACCGTTTCTGCTCCAAGAAATGAAACAGTACATGCATGCCTGTACAGTCAATTTTAGGATATTTCTATTTCTATACACTACTGCAGGGATGTTAAACTCAGTTTAGTTCAGGGGCCACGTACAGCCCAATGTGATGTGGAGTGGGTCTGAGCAATAAAATAGTAACCTATGAATAATAATCCAAGGATTTTCTCTTTTAGTGTGAAAAATGTACAATTACATTATGAAAATGTCTCAGTTTATTATTATCACAACTTACAGATCACAGTGGATCTATTATATAAATAGTTAAAATTGCACTTATTTTTCTTAAGACATTTCAGGTTGTTCAAGTTATTCACATTTTGTTGTGAAAGGAGAGTTTGTAATTGTAAATATTCTCATCCTGTAATTTGACCTCTTTCACATTAAAAGCAAGGAGAAAATTTGGAGTTGTCATTATTTAACTGTTAATGTCTTTAGTGTAATTTTTGCATTTCACAAATTCATTCTGCAGGCCGGATTGGCACCCCAGCATTAGTGGTTCCCAGTATTTTTCAGCTCAAAAACCCAAACATACAAAACACATCTTGAATTACCTTAATGTCTACATTTTATTGATTCATTGACTGACAAAACAGTGTCAGAAGGTATATTTTGTCTCATAGTCTTGCATAGTGTTTCATCTTTTTTGCATGGTTGTATCTTTTATAAAATTTTCTATTTTCATCTTTAATGTCATTTTCATCTTGTTGTGCCTCATCATTTTCTCTTATGTTGTTTTCTTCTCGTTACATCTTTTACCTCTACTTTGTGTTTCATACAATACATAAGTAAACATTTATAAACTCTGTAACACTCCTCACTATTTTCTTTCAGTAAATTAATCCACTTCTCATTGTTGACCAAGTAAAAACACCTTTGTGACTCGTTTTGCATCCTGACCCTAAGTTTGGGAACAGTAGCTATAGACTATTATCCATTAAATTCTCATTGTAAAAGGGGTCTTTGAGGCAAAATGGCTTCAGGGCTGTGCAGAAAAAACAGACAATGGTGAAGTAGTGTATTAAAACAATTCACAGTCTGTAGTATCACTTTAAAAGCTTCCCAATCACCTGTAATTAACTCACAATAGACAGGTCGTGTGCATGCTCAGGAAACTCTAACACTGAACTCATACAATGAATAGACCTTTGTAAACTGAGCAAACTGAGCTTATTTAAATCATGCACTCTCACACACACAACAAACCCAGTGTGTGACCATAGATACATTTCATCATGATCTATAATTAACTGGGGCAAGACATGGAATAAAAGTGCAGAAGCAGAGGATGGCAGTCAAAGGCTACGTCAAACTGTTATAGGACTCTGCCATGTTCCTCTGGACCAAGAACTCTAGAATGAACCTGTAAGTGCTGATATGTTCTAATGCAGAAATGAGTTTTTACAACCGTTTGTTTTACCACTGACATTTCATCCGTTTCCATGCTATGCTTGATGTGTAAATTTTTCCACTGAAACCTTCATTTATTTTGTTTCAGCTTCGTGTGTTGCTTCCTACTTTTTGCTTTTGGAAGTATGGTGGTAACAACTCCAGTGAGAGGTAAATGAATACTAAGACAGAAAAAGTAAACATGGCCAAACGTTTAGGCAGTGAAGTTTTTTTTTTTGTATTTTTCTGTATTTTGTTTTCCATGTTTATGACAAACAATCATAGCCACTCCATTCAAAGACTTTCATTGACAAATACTTCACATTTATGTAAAGAGTCAATTTGTGTCATTGGCAAAATGTACTTGAAAACTTCACACACAAGCTCCAGTTTTTTATTTATAAGCTCAAACAGAAAATCAATTGCACTTCCTGAATGGTGAGATTGTTTAATTCACTCGTACATTTACTAAGGATTTGTAAAATAGTGCTCGTGCTGTTGTTTGTGTCAAGTAGCTCTATGCATGTACCTGGCATTAGTGAAAAATACTGAATATTACATAACCTGTTCATTATTATTTTTATAGAGACACTTGGAACAACGGCTGAAAAAATGATACCTGCAAATACTACAGGTCTGTGACTTGAAATGTTGTGACTGTATTGATATAACTTCCTGTTTTACTGCATTGTTTTGCTTCCTCATCTGTAGTAAATCAACCAAGAACCAAAAGTAGAACTGAGAAACACATAGTGGGTTTTTTTTTTTTGCTTTTTTTTTTTTAGTTACCTTTTAGTGTGTATTATGGGAAGTACATTTGACATTATTTGACATCTGAATGATCATCACTATATTCTGTTTTTTTAGCATCTCAAAGTTTTAACTAGATCCCAATATCTAGTAGTGTACACAACATAATAAGCAATTAATTTTTACTCTTTCTAGATGTTACCACAGATGCCAACAGCTATGAGATCACTACGTCTAATCCCGCAGAGGAAAATAAGGCAAATGAATCAAGAAAAGCTGAGGTGACTGACACGAGCAGCAGGCTGGTTCAGGACCACGGGAGCAAAGAGCTCAATGATCAACAGGCAAGCAGAGAACTCACTGATATTAATAGTAACAAGCGAATAATCGTGGATGCTGGAGAACAACTGAGTGGCTTAAGTGGAGCCCATGTGACTGACAGCGGTAGTCAGGGTATGAATCTCCAAAGTGTCTCAACTCAAAGAGGAGCTGATGATCTGAAAGGCGCTCTGAGCCCAGGCCGGGGCAGACGGCTGCAGGACTGGGACAGTCCGGAAAACAACAGCGGAAAACCTGCTGTAGTTGGCAACGGCAGAAGTACAGACTATGATGGTAAAAGCAGATCACATGAAACACAACAGATTTTTTTCCTATGAAGTATGCCAGCCATAACAGTTGGTTTTAACACTTCCACAGAAACCAGAGAATTTTCCAGTTCAGAAAATCCTGCAGGTATGACATTTCTGTATTGTAATTAAACATTTTGATCAATAATATGTGTTAACTGCCACTTTTATCTTGATGGGATTTGTTACCAGGTAATGTCTCACCCCAAAATCACATGTCCAGTTTGTCTAAGAGAGGATCCTCATGATGATCACACATACAACAGTAAGTGTCCTCTATGAATTTGACAATTTTGTTTATAGCTTCTTACATTTATACCTACTATAACAACTATTTGACATGTTTTTTATGTTTACATTGTGTCACCCAATAAAACATGACATGATACCTTTGTTTTCATACTCTATTAATGCAACGTTGGGTAACAGTTGTGTGTTCTGTTTTTTTTCCCCTATAGATTATTTTTCTTTTTTCAGAATGAGTCACAAACTGCCATCTGTTGACTCATATGAAGCAGACTGCCTAGATCCACATAGAGGCTCCAGGGACTTTTTCATCCTGATTTAGATTTTTAGACTTATTTTTGGTTATATGTTCGTGTTAACAAATGTATGAAAAGAAGACGGTTTGGACATATCTGCATTGGGCTTTTTACTCTTCTAGACAGATTAGTTAAATACTGTAGACTTACTGATGTTTGACTGTGAAAATGTACAAATTGTCCGCTAAAATGAATACAAAAAGAAAGAAGCAGAATTATGCGTTTTTCTTTTACTTGAGTTTTGAAACATAGTTTAATTTACAGCTAGTTAAATACAAATATTACACATAAATTATATACATGTAGTAATTTAAAAAACAAGAATGAGAACATAATTTGTAGCACAAAAGTCCGTCGATACAATGCAAATCCAGAACATGCAACAGATATAGTATATATAATGTTATTTCCTATAATGTTGCAGGAGTATACAAAATATAGCAAGTTGTCATTGTGCATGATATAATTAGGGTTTAACAAGAAAAAACAAAACACAACATCATTAGGAGTTTTTTGTAGCGCCACTGTTTTACTTCCTAAAGTGTCGAAGCTCGCTGTACACATCTGACTGGACTCCATGTAACTCCTAAAAGAAGTCAAAGCATTTCATCATGAAACACAATTGCGTATTAAACCCTAAACAACCACTTTTATATTTGGTGTCTTTGATGCTTATGTTCTGCTTTACCTGGTAGGGTGATTCTGTGACCTCTGCCACCATTTTCTTTGATATGGTTGATGGAATACTTCTTTTACCTGTTTGAAAAAAAAAAGTATCATACATAAAAACTTATCGCCATCACCACGTGGCATTATCAGAAAGCCAAGGGAAAAAGAAAATCAGTTCAGTTCAGTTTAAACAGATAAAATACAAAGACAGCAATAAAATATAAAGATTTGTGAAATGGGACCCTGAAAAATTAAACAAAGCATCAAAGGAGGTGGCATTTTCATCCCATAAGGCAACTAAAACATACCAAAAATGATAAGGACTATTCTAAACTAAGCCTGAACCTAATGAACATCTTAAATAAGTAAATCATCCAGAGATATTTTAATTCATCAGTCAAACTCTAAGTACATGCAGTAGACACACACTGCATTATAAATGTAAATAACACTAATTTAAGAAACAGGACATTTACTGTGTAATTTCCCTAGACCCCAGGTATTTACCAAAACATTTCCGTAATAACTACTGCCTCAAGTTGTTTTTTAAACAGACAATGACATTTTTACAGTTACGCCTTCCTTTTCACACTTAAGGGCCTCTGCAAACCACACTAAAGCTTGTATATTTACAGTGTGTCTACATTTCTTTGCCCTCATAAGGTGCTTTAAAAAAAAATCCTACACGTGTATGATGTTCATGGGTAATGTGCTGTATATGAGTTAAGTATGTCACTGAGCTCACATCAGTACATTTTCTATGACAAATATTATACAGTTTAGGACTCACCATCATGGAAACCTACTTCTCTCCTTCTCTTATGCATGCTGGCAAAGCAGAAGACTGAGATAGTGATAAAGACGGTCAACATAATGTCACAGGCAATAATGCCCACAACAGACCCCATGTTTATTAGGTAACAGGAACCACATTCTGGAGAATAAATACACACAATTAGACGCTAAATTAAAAAAACTATACCAAAGACTGCACACCAACATCCATCAAAAGTGGAAAATAAGAATATACCCTACCCTGTTGACTTTCTGTGGTGCCTGAAAGACAGAGTCAGCACAACGTCAGATACCAACCGAAACAGAGCGTAGCTATATGTACTACTGGAAAAAACACATATCACATCACTCACCAAACAGCGAACCTGCAATACAAAGTGCATCGGACATCTTTGTGTTGGTGTTTGTGTTGGTTGTGTGAGGAGGAAATGCGAGGGAGAGGCTGAAACCCAGTTGCCCTTCTCTTCTGTTTTAGATTTCACATGTGAAAACAAGATGTCGAAGTTGGGGGATGGACGATTTGTAGATACTGAATTGTCCACCAGTGATAAGACTTCTCATCATATGACTCTTTTGGGAGGAGTGAAATGCCAGAAAAGGAAGCTAGTGTCACTATTTCCTCACTGTATGGTCATTTTCATGTGAGAGAAACTCAGAAACCCCCACACGACTGTGGAGTTTGCCCTTTTTTTGTTTTGTCTTTTGTCTTTCTAGTTCACTAAAGAGATAAGGCCAGTTTCAGTACACCTGAAATTTCTGCTGAAGTAGCCCACAGGCGATGGTATCTCCACAGGGAGCATTTACTCATGACCTATGGTTTAGTGAAGGCATTTGACCACAGTCACTGCGGTATTCTCTGACCACAGTTTTATCTATAATTATGCTGTAGTTTCAGTGAAGTTAAAGCACACCTTTATGTTTTAATAGGAGGTTTACTTGTCTCTGCACATATGTTTTTGTCTGGGATCAATTGTAAGGAAAATAAAATTAATATGCAACTCCAAGAAATTACAAGAGGTCCCAGGGTTGAACTTTGAGGTACTCCAGATAGAGGCTAGTGGCAGGAGGTGAGAACGACTACTGCAGCAACTACCTACCAACTATTTAACGGTGTTTGTACCAAGAAGACTACCTTTGTTTTGTCACGTAACATCACAGGACGCAGATAAAATGATAGAAGAGACAGATCACACAGCGTTCTCATGTGTTTGGCTGAAGTATCCACTAGCCACTTATAACCACAATAAAAAAAAACATGATGTGACCTAAATATAATGTGGTCTTTGTTTACCACATTTGCAAAAGTCCCTTTAGTGTACTGTGATGAAACATAAGAAATGAAAAAATTAAGAACTGATTAGATGAACTTATTATTTTATGAAAAACTTTACTTTTCAGACTGAGAGATGATTCATTGACTGACACGTCCATGTCCAGTTTATTTAACAACAACAAAAAAGTACAGTCTTCCAGAGTTTAAAGATATACATTTATTTTTTGGTTTTTAAAAATTATTTGTAACAATATAAGTTTTGAAAAAACAAGCAAACAATAAAAGGTACCAAACTAAACTGGTTTAAACTATGTACAGGAAATTACACTTGTGTTTATTGCATTGAAGTTAAATGTGTAAGTTTATTTTAACAGTTGGATTTAGACTGGAAAATCCACAGTTTCAAAGTGCCATCTTTGGATTAAGTCTTGCAGTTTGCCCGGACATTCATGTACACTTTATCAGCTGTGGAGACATAAAAAGAGACAGCATTGTTTTCAAGTAATAGCATTATGTATTTGAAGAGCTGAAGAAGTTGAAGAAGAGCATAATGAGTTGGTGAGACGAATAATGATGCTCCACACATACTTAGCAGAGATAAAAATATGAAAAACAAAAAAGTACAAAATGTTGACAAAAAGTAAGAAAATCAGGAGCATAAGTGTTAAAACTTAGAGGTTATGTACTGTATATTACTAAGTTAATTACTAAACTAAGGTTTTATTTTCGGAACAAATTGTGTTTTTCTTTTAATGCAGAAAAGCGGCTTGTTGCTGCAACTTTTTTTTTATCAGTATTGGATTATGGTGATGTTTTCTACATGAGTGCTTCTACTCAATGTCTTCAGAGGGTTGACATTGTCTACCATGCATCTCTGAGGTTTATTACCAACTGTAAAGCATCTACTCACCACTGTGAGTTGTACTCTTGGGTAGGATGGCCTACTCTGGCCACCAGAAGAATCAGCCATTGGTACTTATTTATATATATAAGGCAGTACTTGGCCTCTTGCCTGTCTACATTTGTGCATTAATTGAGAAGAGACATTCTAATACTTACTCTCTCCGTACAACTGCTCATATATTGCTTTCTGTTCCATTTGCCCATACAGAAATGGGTCAAAGGGCTTTTGTTTATTCTGCACCTTATACATAGAATCAACTACAGAAAGACTGGAAACTAACTGAGTTAATTTCTTTGAGCGCTTTTAAGTCTCAACTGAAAGCTCTTGAGGCCGACACCGTAACTTGTACTTGTTTTTCTCAATCTGCTTGTAAATATTATTTTTACTAACAGTTTATTGTCAAATGTGAGTGTTGTATGTGTTTTAACTGTGTAATCCTGCATCTGTGTGTTGTTTTTGCTGCTGCCTATCTTGGCCAGGACTCCCTTGTATAAGAGGTTTTTAATCTCAGTGGGATATTTCCTGGTTAAATAAAGGTTAAATAAATAAATAAAAAAAATATTTTCATATTAAATACCATCACTGTTACAAATAGACAAAATTCTTCATATATACTGCCCATTTTCTTACCACTTTCAATCTTCTTACGTCGAAAGCTGGCACACCGATAAGTAACAATGACAATAACAAGGGTCAGTAACACATCAGCACAGATGATGCCCGCTATCGTCCCAGGGTCAATCCTGTAGCAAGAAACAGGGCTGTCTGGCAAAGAGCAAATTAATAAACATAAAAAAAAAGAAATAAAAAAAATCTGATTTATTTACTCTATGTTGATAATGTATTATTTGCTTGTTAAACAACTACATGGATTATAAATGTGTGTGTCATGTATCGAAAATACCTGCGAGTGCCATCGCCAAGACTTAATAAATCAAAGAAAGAACAAGAAGAACAAACACATGTCAGTTTTGGGGTTATTAATATCATGCAGCAACACCTCTGTCAGTTAAGTTTCCACCTTGCAAATATGTCTGTGGTTTCATTTTCCTGTGTAAGCCCACCATAATGTCATTGCATGTATGTGTGTATGTAAGACAGAGAAACTTACTGCTAAGAAGAATCAGGGCAACAGTTAAGAACGTGTTATACGCCATCGCCAAGTGTGTTGACTTTGTGATTTCTGAAAAACAAAAATAAGATGTCAGATTTTTACCTTGTGCCAAATGCTTCAGAAATATCAGACACATTCATATGTTGTAATTTTGGCACATATGAGGTTCATTTGTTGTCATTATACAAAGTAAAGTAGGTTAAACATTTGTTATCTGCAGATTTGCATTAGGCTATACTGAAAGCGTCTGCTTTCAACATGAGTCATGATCTGAAGCGTAGGTATTTGAAAAATGGTAAAAACAACAATTGGCCTAAAACCATTAGAACACTCGAATAATATTAGGGAATTACATTTGTTCAGTGCACATAATCTAATATTCACCATATTCTCGTGTGATTAATGTTCACATTCTGATGGTTTGCTGAGTACGTAATTAAAACTACATACAGTATGATTTTAGTAGCAGAATATTTGGACTTGACAACTGTAGCAGACATGAAATGGTTAAAAGTTGGATGAGGCAGAGAGAGTAAAGATTCTCATACCTGTTGTACCTCAGTCAGTGTGTCGCCTGTGGGATCCAGCAGATAATATGGCTGTCACTTCCCAGTTGTTTTCACTTTTGAGGGGTGACGTGAATCATCTGCCTTCCTCTGCTGTTGGTGTGGTTAATGCTCTGCCTGTTTGTTTCTCAGTCAACATATTAGCATAAAAGACACCAAGCTATTAATGTTGAGTTCAACTGCTCAGAGGTTTCAAAGGAAATGAATATAACAGATGGGTGATGTTTTCTTTTTGTCCGATGGTATCTACACATACTTTGAGGGGCTTTTCTGTATATTTTGTCAGAAGGCATTAATCAGAAGCCACTGTTGAAAACATTAACTCACTTTATGTCCAGGATTGTCTTCAGAAACAGACC
>JAPQRQ010000009.1:11192062-11202611 GCA_037367365.1 Apogon talboti | reverse complement strand
ATGGGTGTGGCAGTAGGAGTTCAACTCTATTCCTCATCTATCTATCTATCTATCTATCTATCTATCTATCTATCTATTAGGTATGTTATTATTATTATTATTATTATTATTATTATTATTATTATTATTATTACTACATGTTAGTTCTCTGTTTTCTAAGTTACTAGATCTTAATCTGACCTCAACCACCTATTTTCCGCCATAAAGGAAATGAAAAAGCATTGGAGGTCACTTTTGGTCAGCTATGAATTAGAGTGTTTTCAGTCTCAGGGACATCTGCTTTTAGTTATCTGAAACAGAAAATTATATAAGGTTACAGCACACAAATAATTACACAACGCAAAGTTGAAATTCTATTGAAATAGGTCTTGAAAGTCATTTCAGTAAATACCCATTTACTTATATTCACTCACAATATATTCTACATCATATAATAGGCCCAAGCATATTTTTTCTCCACCATATTATGTTGTTTGTTTAAAGGTAAAATGTGTGTTTGGGGAAGTGGTTATTAGTTGATGTTGGCAGACTCACTTTCTATTTCAATAGCCTGTTGTGACCACTGTAGAGGAGCAGATTAGTGGAACTGAGGCACTCATAGCTAAGCATAAATGTCATCCTTTGATTTTTGACAGACATTCCAACCAGAACCTTAGAACCTTATATGTAGAAATCAGTCGATAGTCTTTTATTATTGGTGTAGGAAACCAGGAATATCATTTTTTTTGGATGACCTTATAATCCACTCAGATTGAAGGTTAAAAAGTGATTAATACAGGAACATTTTTTCCCATTTGTTACAAATCTGAAGTAATTGTTTTCTAATTTAAATTGAAGACAATAGAGACAAGACAAGCAAAAAGAGAAGGAAGCAGGAACACATGAGGAGAGAGTGTGTTGAGAGAGCTGGTGTCTGACCAGAGGCCTCCTGGGCAGAGCAGAGATGATCTCTGAGTCTCACAGCATGAAATCCACACACCCTTCACCACACAAACAGCATGAATCCTATGCACCACATACATGTACCCTGTGGCACGCACGCACACACACACACACACACACACACACACACACACTTGCCCTGGAGACACACATGTCTTTGAAGCCTTGAAAGGATTTTAGATTGTCTTACAATACTAACCATAATCATCATGACAACATGCCTCGACCTAACCTCAAACCTCAAATTTAATGATTAACACTGTGGGACCCAGCTTTATGTCTCTGCAAAGCAAGTGTTGTCCCCACAATGCTGCTCTGTAAATAGAGTTTTGTCCTCATAACATGAGAGAAACATGAGCCCCACACACACACAAACACACACACACACAGAGCACCACCCCTAGCAAGACCTGAAACTCTGACCAATATGGTATTCACAGTGTTCTCATTATAAACACCAAAGAACTAATTTCTATCCAGAGGCAAAACAAAGTATACACAAAAGTAATCTTTAGAACTTATTCCATTCAGACTGGTCATTTTGAGAGTTATGTTTTTCCTTATGGTCTACACAGGAATATCAACTTAGAAACATTGCTAACAGCTACTCAGTTGTAATATACAGATGCTGTAGCTCCATGTCAGTAGTACCAGCACAGGCAATACCCTCCTCCATGTATTTATCAGCTACTTGCTGTGACTTTTATGGCGGAAGGAATGGTTGTTACTGCATTTGGCATCATTCTGTACAGAATTTTCCTTTAGCTATAATATATAAATGTGCAGTAAATACCTGTGTACACAACTTTCTCAGTGACTCTAACCATCTGTTCAACTTTATTATAGCACCTAACTTTGTGTCCTCACCTAAGACTTAATACATCTGCAGGCGCAGCACATACCCACTATGTTCGTTTGTATTTTTTTCTTTGTTCAGCTGTGTGTAAATGCGGGTCTTGTCTATTGTTGTTTGTGACCCCGCCTTCAATGATGTTACACCTTCTGCTTGTACCTCAGTAAGGTTAACACATCTCTCAAGGGGTATGATGCACTGTACTTTACTTACAAGATACAACAAAGAGAACACCATCTGTATGAGTTTGGAAGTATGTGTGTGTTTATGTGTTGGTGCACATATATCTGAGCATGAGGGCACAAAGCCATCCCCTTATGGCCCATTGTTTTGGAAGGGTATGACTCTTGCACTCCTCCCCTGGATGTTGGGGGAATAGAGCGCAGTCTGGCTAATATTTAACTAATGACTGTGCCTTCCAGACTCGACCGCCCTCCTCTCACCAACTGCCAGACCTGAGCCATCTCTGCAGTGAACGTCACTGAAGTGTGGCTGTGTGAAATAGAATGTGGAGGGATGGGGCTCTGCACGGTATCAGGGGAGAGGGGTACGGGAGAAAATAACTGTTGGAGAGCCCATAAAGGAGCTGTGAGTGAGGGAGAGATGGATGCACAGTGTTGTGTGGGAGGCCAACGAGTCCAGCAGTCTGAGAGAATGCCATATGCTACCTTGAGGCAGAAAAAAATCTAGAAAAAAAGCAGAGGAGAAGCAGAGTTAGACAGGAGTGGCTGGTTTCCATCAGCGCTGATATTATATGTGTCTGGCCTTCACATTTCTTATCAAGAAGTACACTTATCCCCCCCTATGCCTCATCGAGGCTATACCACTGACAGACACAGAGATGGGAAACAAGAGAAGGGGCTGAAAGAAGCAGAGGAAGGGAGAAGCAGAGATACTGAGAATGAGTGAAAGGGCATAATTAGATAATGAGGTCTGTGTTCGTCAAGTGGGAAAGACACAAAAGGAAAACAGAAGTCTGTAAGGGCAAAATAACAAAAAGAGTGGAAATTAAGGGGAAGTCGAGGGGAAGTGAAGAGGGGAGATAGAATAAAAGATGCAGCAGGGCTGATTACTGTTATGGTGCCACCAATGTGGACTGAAGCCCCTGTTGCTGCCAGCCAAATGTAGTATTAGTCACCTCAATAATTAATCACCCTGGGAGCATGTCGTTGCAGCCATGCACTGACCCATTTCTATAACATTTTTCTCTACAGTAACATACCCACAGAGCCCCTCGTCTGCTGTACCTTCATTTAGTGAGATGGGGGTGCAAGCCCAAATCCTCTGGGTCAAGCCTGGTCATTTATTAGCCACATTTCTCAGGAGAAATAAAAGTAATCTTGCTGCTCTTCTCAAAGGCCGGAAACCATGCAGGGAGAGAGAATAACGGTCTCGGCTGTGGCCCAATGGGCCTAGCTGACTGTCTGTCCTAGTGAAATATGAAGCCCATATGTAGGACGGCCATCTGAAAGAGGGACCCAACAGGGCTCCTTCAGGCTTTGATGCTCATCACCACAAAAGCAGATGGTGGTGTCCTGGTCTTAAAACTTTTTTTGCAACACCCCCCCCCACTTCTTTTATCCAATCCTATCCGGCCTATTAGCCCCCTGCCTGTCATGGTCTAGCAGCCTATGCTTTGGCCCCAGGGGGGCTTCCAGAGCTATGGAATGAAGTCAAGCTTCCCCATTGACACAGGTCTCACTGGATAGCTTTGAATAGAAGTCAACCGAGTGAAAAGGCATGTTTTAAAGGATAAAATGGAATAAGGTGTGGGGTGGATCAATACTGCAGGGTTGTTTGGACTTGAAATGCTTTGCTCTCTGTGTGCTCAGACAAAGCAGCGCTGACTGCAGGTGGCAAAGAATTTTTCCGGACATTGGGTAAAAAGTAACAAAGGGTATTTAATGGAAGAGAAACCTGCATGCATCTGTCTGAAAGATTGTGATCAAAGTGGAGAGATAACCTGCTGTGTGTGCTCTCTGTTTATTCTTGCCCTCTTCCATAAAACAGCCTGGATTTGTCACTGAGGTCCAATCCCAACCTGTGTGCTGCTTGCACCCAAGCAATTTTTAAACCAGCTAGGCAATCAAGGCTTAAAGTAACACACAATGCAAATAGGTCTGAGAGCCCATCTGTAGTAATCCAACAGTCCCTCCTGCACCAGTCTGCTCTCTGTCTCAGCCTCTCTGTGGCACAAACCAATTAACTGTTTGATTCAGAGCCGGGGATGAACACCCTAATTGATTACATGGCGATAGTCGATTCAATTATCAATTTAGGTACAAAAAGATGAGCAGAGACGCAAGGCCCGGAAGTTTGTTGAATGAGTTCTTCAGTAACTTGGCAGCACAATCGCGTGTGTATGTTTGTTTAAGTGCAGGAATGAAAAGTAAAGGAGAGAGGCAGGGAGGCAGGGGAGGAGAGGGAGGAAGACTGACACTTAACTGTAGCTACTGCAGGTTGTTTACTTGCAGTCTCTGACTTACACCTCTCTCCTCTGCTTCTTCTTTCTCCGCAACACAGACATTCTTCGCTGCCTGAAGCACACAAAGAAACACACACACACAGATATAGAGAAAGGCACACACCTCACACACTTGCACACACTCACAAATATTTGCATGAATTCAAACACCCAAACACAGAAATATATTATATGGAAGGTATCGATAGAGACATATTATATACAGGTGCACTGCATGCAGACAGTCACATTTGCATATAAAATACATACATAAATAAATATACTTGAAGGATAAATATGCACACACAGACAATTAATAAAGAGAATTGCACTGAGGTGTTAAACACACTCAGGAGCAAATACACACAAAAACTCAAGGGTATTTTGGGATTTACAGCTTCTGAATCACATGAAAAAACCCTTCTTTTCTTCATCATCCCTCTGATTCTGCTTTGTTTACTCTGTCATGGAGAGTTGCTCTGTTCGATCAGGCTGGAGAGGCACTAGGTTGGGTGGTTGAGCTAACGAAGTCTCAATGTGCCGTCTGTCGACAGGGTAATTTCCCAGGATAGCTCTGTGTCTAATTCCTGCTCTCACTTTTCATGGCTACTTCGGTAAAGAGAGAGGGGGATCAACACCTGAACCATTAAAGAGGAGACACCACAAATGCAGGCCATATTCACTCCTACCACATCTATATTTATTTTGTCTTTTCTGTGTACATGTTGCTTACCATTGTGGGAGACATTGCACTCCAACCTTGCACTTGGTGCTGTAAACAAATCTGAAGCAAGAAGAAACACAAAAAACTGACCCAGAAAATGTAAACATGAGCATTCATTTGTTTACACACTGAACAAACTCTGAACTAAAGCTACATCATAAGCTGTTCAAAATAAAGTCAGGTTGAGTTTTACATTTCATGTGGGCTTCATTTCAGCAATTCATACCACATGAGACACAGTGTGTACATTTCTTATGTAGATGGTTAATTGAAAAATGGGAGTATAATAATTATAATTTCAACTAATGTGGGTGGTTTTTGGTAGTACTGAAGAAATGCCAATGTCAGTGCAATATACAGTAAAAAGGGAATGGTCTATGACTGTGACGAAAGAATTATGTGGATAGTTTGGTGAACTTCTGCAGACAATGACACATGGCTTACAGAGCCTTGCAGTAACAGAGAACAGATAAACAACAGAGTGCTGTCCTGGCTCAACCCAAAATCCAATGTTACCATTTTACATTTATGCTGCCCATGGACATATAATTTCAATGATTCCGATACAATAAAATGCTTCATATCAAAATTTTGAAATCATGGATATCAGCTTTGTAGTATTATAACTGCTCATGGCACTTCTGACATTTTTAGAGAGTAGAACGAGGCTATAATAACACCGGTGTCTTTCAGAAAGGACAGTATTATTATCATCCTGCTGGCATTTAATGAGGGGGGATGTATCAGTCAGCATGTCTGTCTGACTTGCGGAGCAGAAAGAACTAAAGAAAACTTTCTACAAAACCTACCACACTATATCAGTTTTATATTGAAGTGCTGCCTCTTCTTCCATCTATGTTTATCATCATTTGGGTTCAGTTATGATAATTTCTCCCACTGTTGTTTTATTTCATTTCTCTCGGTTTATATTTTCCAGTAAAGGATATAGATTACTGAGACAGGTTATTACGATGAGAAGCATTTCCCGAGATACAACACCAGACCAGAACTTGATTACTGTGGAAATCAAACATTATTTTCCCAGCAAAAACAACATGATGGCATACAAAAACAATGCTATATTATTCCATGAAAAGCTATTTTTATGAGGAAAATTATTTAATTGCCATGGTAATCAACCTGCTGCTGCTGTTTTGATGTGAATGTTTCTCATGGCATTGGTATTTTCTATCAAAATGACACTTAATATATTAAGTGACTTCACTCATAAATAAATAAATAAATAGAAAACAGAACAGTATTTCTGCAACTACTGGACTCTTCTATGGTCAAATTAGCTATGTTTATATTGTTTATTGTGTATTTATGTATATATCAGAAGCCAAAGACAAACCTTAATTTAATGGACAATAAAGTTTTCCTCTTCCTCTTTTTGTGCCAGGGAGATGTCCTCTGATGGCTGTTGTTTAACTTTTTCTAGTTTGGTTTTGGCACTAGCGCAGCTTGGAAAGAGTTAGGTAAAGACAGCAGTGTTTGGCTTAACACAGAAAAAGTCTTCATATTTTCTTATGTCTAACCAAAGTGCTTTTATTGCCTAAATTGAAAACCTTATATGAGCTGGGAAGTGAACTCTAGTCTCCAATGTGAAAGTCCTGGATTTTGTATATCCATCACCCCACCTCTTACTGACTGAGATAACAATAAAAAAAACAAAAAAAAAAAGTAGTGGATCCTTCAATGAGAAATGACGTTGTGATTATACATATCTGTGCTTTGCAGAAATGTACAATGGCAACGTTTTATTCTGGGGCTTGTGTTGCCAGGTTGGAAAAAGATGAGGACAAGGAGGTGGTAGGACAAGAGTCTGCAGATGATTTGGGGGCGGGAGAAAGTTGCTGGAGACAAAAGTGTGCCAAAGGGACCTCTCCGTCATTCTGACACGGTCCTCCCTGGCCCAGCATGAATTTTAAGAGCAGTTTGTATGTGTGAATGTGAGGGCATGCAGCAGAGGTTCCCATGGATATAAGGCACTGCAAGTGGTCCTCCCAGATGGTTGTGTCCCACTGCTAGTAGGAGGTCTGCAGCCTTTATCTGTGGCTGGCAGTAGGTCTTAACATCCTCCACACACACACACACACACTGCCCTGCTCCTAGTCACAGACCCACAGGGCTGAAATTATGAGGGAAGCAGGGTGTCCCAGCGCAGGAACAATTCCCCATTTCCCTTCACTCTTTTTTTTTTTCCTCGAGAAAGAAAAGACCTCAACGGCAGCCACTGTTCAGAAACGCAGGGGATCAAGGATGCTCACTATGTTACTTGGCAAACACTATCTTCTGTAACTGCCACACATACAAACCACTTTACGCCTGTACACACACTGACACGCACAACTGCCCCAGTATGGCTTCCTCCTCCTCTGAGGGTTGAAGCTGGTCCAGAGCATTAGCATTGTTGGAGAGATTTAGTGAAGGCGAGGAAAAAAGTGTACCAGAGGAGGAGCAAGACAGAGGGAGAGAAAAATGGAGAGACAGACTGAGAGATGCCAGGAGACACTGAGCCACAATGCATTTCTAATCAACTCACTGCCGACTTGCAAATCCAGCATTCTCATTTGGTCCATGCAAGGTCAACTGTGAGATGTACTAAAACAAACCGAGGGAGACAGAGGCAGACGTTAAGAGACAGAGACATGAGATGAGAAAGGATTGGATAAGTAACCGATGCAGTGAATAACTGTTGTTAACAGCGAGAGGTGACGGGGGTCTAGATTTAGGACAGTGTGTCTCCTGCTACATAAGGTGAATTTTAAAAGTTGTCTGCTTCAGTGTCCTCTACAATGCCACCTTGTTACCACTCAAATCTCCAGGAAGTCATTTTTCAGAGAGCGTGGGTTGTCAGTGTGTGTTGGTGTGTGCATGCCATAGCGGATAGGGGTTATTCTCTTATCCTTTGACCCAGATTTGAGGGAGAACTAAACAGGGGACATGAAAGACACAGACCTCCCAGCGGAACCAGGGTCATGTGCCACCTGAACACAGGCGTACACCGGCACAGCCAGCCGAGCAGAAAACACTATTATGCATGCACACAGCCATACAGACACAGATGCACATGCGCATATAGACGTTCTGACAAAAATACATGCAATGTGCACACACACCTTCAAAATCAAGATCACCCAAAACAACACATCTCAAATGGAAATTCAGTCAGACACACCTGCAACAGTTCCCGTGACAAGCTTGTACCTTGTCTTGTTTATGCACTCACATGCAATACATTTATTCTGATGAAAAACAAAAAAAAGAAAGCAAATATTTCTTTTTTTGTTTTGCAAAGTTATATCATATAAAACAGAAAATCATTCACATTTTGTATTGATGTCTGAGGAGCAAAACCTCCTTTCTGAAAAGTGCACTTTTTTGAGAAAATGTAAAATATCTTGTTGTAATCTTGCAGAATGCTATCTGTGAAAAGTAATATAGTCTAAAAACAGTGTATTATTTATTGACATTTGTTATTAGATAGCATTCTGCAAGAAACATTTTTTTTTTTTTTAGTTTTCCCATCAAAGTGCATTTTTCAGATGGGACGTTTTGTTTTTCAGTCATCCAATACAGTTGACACTCACATATTTACCATATATGAACATTTCATTTCAATATACATTCCACCTGTTAAATCAGTCAGCCAAAAATATCCTTCAGTTTTATGAGGTGAGATTTCACAATAACAGCAGAGAGATTATTTTTTCAGCTTTTAGTTCATTTATCAAATTCTTCGAGGGCTGAAAGTTAATACACACTGTGTTTGCGTCTTTAAATAGCTTGGAAACTTGCAGAAATTAATGTCATGACTTTAGACTGTAGAAACTTCAGACTGGATAATTGGCGTTATTCATCCCCTGAAGGAATTCCATGCAAAATGATAGAATACAAATATAAACACCAGAGGACCAGCCATCTATCAGGTGTCTCAGGATAAAAAAAAAAAAAAAGCATGTCAGGACAACAGTCAATGAGATGGTAAAGATGTTTTAGGAAACTGGTACAAAAAATATTTACATCTGCAGTAAAGAGAGTGCTGTATTGAAAACTGAAAGGCTGTTCCCCAGGGAGTTTGCAAATGAGCACTGTGACATAGATCTGGCATCAGAAGAGATATTTTGAAACTTCATCTAAACACATAAGCCAGGAAGACAAAGCTTGGATGCAAATGAATCTTTCACCAGTACAATAATCATAGGGCTCAACAACCTCCAAAGACTGTTACAACATGGCTTAACGCTGGGCTCACACCACAGGATTTATAGGCTAATTTACCTCAGATTCAACCCTCCTGGCAAAATATGGAGGAGAAATATGGGGTCTGGCCAAATTTGGTACCAATGTCCCACACGAATTATATGAGGGATTTACAGATCGAATATTAACCCTCCCAAACAACACAGAATTATCAGGTCCATCCCTATGATTCTCAAGCAGGTTTGTTATGAAAACTGGGTGGTTATATCAGTACAGCGTGAAACCCCAACAGCCAATGACAGAGATGATGATAGTGTGACCAAGTAATGGTAAACATTTAAGTACGTGATGCTAACAAGACTCATTTTACCCAGCATACTGTACTATTTTTAACAGATATTAAAACTGACAGTGAAAATTCTCATTTTCTCATCCATAAAATTTCACACTGAAAAGCATCATCACTACTGCATGTTTTCCCCTGTTGTTTACATCATTACATCCCATGAGACCCCATGACAGGAGATCACATGAGGTGTTGTGTTGCTCTCTCAGGCGTGACAATCTTAATATTATCCTGCAGTGAATGATAAATAATTATTTTCAAATCTTGTTGCGTGGGTATGTTTAAGATTAGAGAGATTAGCTGTGAAGATTCTCCTGTATGATGCAACCCATAGTCTGAGCCAAAGTAAATTATTTGGAATGGTCATCACAAATCCAAAACTTTGACTCAGTTGTACAAGAAGGTCAACAAACTTGACTCAGGTGCACAGGGTCTGCCAAGAAGAATGGGCCAAAATGTTGAACAAACTGAAGCTGTAAATGCTGAAGTGTCAAAAACTGAAATAATGCACTGGGGGCTGGCTCCAAAACCAAATCAATGCCCATAAACTCCTGTTAAAAATGGAAAACTACAGAAAAAAAACATGTTTTATTTGTCTCTATTGTTAATTTGCCTCCCTGTTACAACTGAACAGAGTACAAATTTTTATATAACTCATGTGTTTACATTATAGTAAAGACAAATTCATGCATTTAACCCCTTTGACCACTGTGGTTGACAGGTGTGTCTGCTATACTGTCAGACCTTTGGAATCTAGTATTAATTCAACTACCAAGTCAGACATTTGCTGCTCTTGTTAAATGAATGGCAACGATGCTGTAGTGCAGGGGTCACCAACCTTTTTGAAACTGGGGGCTACTTCAGGGGTACTAAGTAATACCAAGGGCTACCAGTTTGATACGCACTTCTGAAATAGCGAAGTATGTACAGTTTATAGATTATTATTAATGATTGACGACATTCATCTATAACAGGGGTCATATACATATATTTTGTATAATACATTTGTTCTTT
>JAPQRQ010000009.1:11173137-11191962 GCA_037367365.1 Apogon talboti | reverse complement strand
GTGTTAGCAACAGTTTCAATGTGTAAGGCAAAAACAGTTTGTCATTAAAAGGTTAGAGTGATATAACATTTAGCAGATATTGAAGGCTTTTCAGTGATTAACCACACATCCATCTGAGATTCTGAACATTACATATAATATTTATAAATATCGTTTTTAGTGGTCACTTATGCACACTATGGGGCAAGTGTTTTGATGTGGTCCTATAATCTCAATTAAAATGTAAAATTACATTCATACATTTACCGCTCACATTCTAAAATTTAGAATCTCTGCAATATTTGTGTAATTTTACTACTGCCTAAATATTTTAGTGTAGTGGCAGGTTTAAGTTTCCACATTATTATAAGAGTTGAAAACAAGATGTTTTCAATGCACAGACTTTCCCTTCTTTAGCATAGAAATATGAGAAAGCACTGCCTAAACACCGTTCACACACATACAGATTGACGAAAGAACTACACAGTGATTGTACATGAAAAAACGATGGCTCTGTGACTGTGATCCACGTAAAATATCAGAGTTAACTATAATACTTACATAACATCTTACATAAACCATCATCCTGCATCAAAGCAGAAAAATACATGTATTTTTGTTTTACGGGCAAACAACAGTTGTGTTCAGTTTAGTTCAGTTTAGTTCTGTTATTATGACACATGGCTGTACATTGTGTATGCAGCTGAACACACAGAAGTGTTGCAGGGAGGTCATGCCTGCTAAAAGCCACTAGGGGGAAAGATAGGCTCACAATGCTGCACTGAATGAATAATCTAGTACTGAGCTGAGTCTATGAGGTGCTTTGAAACATTTGCACGCTGATGTAAATCTGTCTCTAGCATGTCTGATTTCTGTTGTACTACATGTTGTATGAATTTTTCTTCATGCATGTGCTCGTGAGAATATAATGAGGTGATTGTAAAACCATCTCCATTTGTGCATTATTCACCATACAAAATGGAGGCCCATTAAATGAAACACAACAGTCATCTGAGTTTATGACTGTAGTAAGTGTGAATGTAACCTGTAGTCCCTGTTTAAAAAGATCAAAAATCACTATTATTCTAGTCCACTTCCACACATATGTTATATTTAGTTGATGCATTATGCAGCTTGTGATCATTTATATATTCTATATATATATATTCTTATTACTCAGTTTTTTTCCACATTCATTCTTGATGTTCAGTTTTATGTCATATTCCTCCCGCTGCCTGAAATGCTCTTCCATCAACACTAGTTTTTGCTGATTCTGCAGAGGGCGAGTATGTGAGCGAGGCCCTGCTGGTTCCTGACCGGTGCCGTTTCCTCCACCAGGAGCAGATGGATGCATGCGAGAGCTACGTCTACTGGCACAACATTGCTAAAGAGGTGATGAGGGTTATGTTATATTATATTCTGAAAATGAAGATTTAGGAATAAAGGCATGCCATGTAACTGCATATGGGTGACATTGCCAGATCTACCAGAGTACTGTGTGTATATATTTAATTTTTTATATGTAAAGTTAACTTTTATGTGCAGTTTTAATGCCTTGAGAAATACACATTTGATAAGTCACAACTTGGTTTTAGGTTGCACATTAAATACTTTTTCTTCTTTTTCTATTGTTATTGGTATTATTATTTACATTTGTGATGCCAATTTTTATTTTATTTTCTTTATACCTGTTTTTTGCACAATCGGGCCCTGTTGCAGCTCTCATTTCACTGTCGTTGTCTTTGTCAATATCATGTGACAAATTAAGATTCTTAATCTTATTCTTCTTATACTTTATATGTCACAAAATAAATGCATTTAGGTGCAGTTCACAGGCTATTTTGTCATCTTCTGTATCTTATTGATAGGGGTAAAACTATGCTCTATTTTCATAATTTATCACAAAACCACAAATATCTTTTTACTTGATGATCTCTGTTTTTACTTTCACAATTTCTCTGCATTTGTATTAATCCTCTCCTTTGTTATGTCTGTTATAGGCATGCACTGCAGAGAGTCTGGAGCTCCACAGCTATGGAATGCTGTTGCCGTGTGGAGACCATTACCGTGGGGTTGAGTACGTGTGCTGCCCAGGCAGAAGTAGCTCTACCAGCAAAGGGGAAACGGAGGGAGAGGTCCCTGCTGTTCCTCAGATACTCACATCCCAGACTAACGGAAGAACCAATTCTGTGTAAGACAGCTACTAATTAATTCAGCGTGACCTGAGGAGGAGAGGTTGTGTAATAATGTGACCTTCCTCCTTTTCTTTTTTTTTACAGTGCAAAAGTGACAGCCCCCACTCCAAGCCCCTCTCCTGACACAGATATGGAAGAGGCTGATATGGAAGAGGAGGATGACGAAGTGGTGGAGGAAGAGGAGGAGGAGGAAGAAGAAGAAGAGGAGGAAGTTGATGAGGACGATGTGGAGGACGACGAGGAGGAAGATGAAGAAGGGGCGGTAGCAGTGAAAGATCCAGAGGAATATGAATACCCTATTGACTCAGGTCCGTACCAGACATCCGACTATCTGGACTTTTTCTACGATGAAAAAAACCACAAACCCACCACCTCAGCACCTCTGATGAAGGGAGACAGCTGTGAGTGTCCCTAATACAGTGTGTCAGAGTTCATGCACAGTCAGTAGAGCAGCTGAACTCCTTACACATGTGTCTGAATAAGTCAAATACATGTGTAAGGTAAGAATTGTCAGTGAGGGGTGGCAATGGTTCGGATATCAGTTGAAGTGGTGAATATAATGCTATTAAATCCAACAGTACAGATAAATACCTATATCATACTTCCCAACCTTTAATTTCACCTTAAGTTAAACATTAAAACACCTAATTCAGTCCTTCTAACACCTTTCATCTAGATTCTGTTTGGAAACTTCAGAAAACAGAATTGTCATTGTAGTCCTCAGTACTGCAATGGTACATAAAATAAGTGCAGACTCAACAAGTGTGCACCAATCAACTAAACAAAGGGGCTGAATGCAATTTATCCACAGTCATTAATTTCACTTCACCAACACATTAGATCTGGTCAGTAGCCAAGGCATTTGTAGGATTCTCTCATCGCTCCACTGCCTAAAGCATGATCAAATCTTTCCATATTGAAACGAAAGGGACTGTAGAGTTTAGTGGTGCACCTCAGCATCTCCAACAGGAGCAAACACACTTGTATGGCTACTGTCTTTGGGACCGTCTTCACTGTAAACAAGAATCACATGTGTACCAGATCAGATGACAGGATTTTCAACTCTGCTCACCTCAGAACCAAAATAAGAATATGCAAAGCTATTATTGGGCATATGTTGTTTGCTGGTTCCATACATCCATCAAGAAATCCAAACACTACTGGACCACTTTTGTAAGACCGCTAAAGACATCCACCCGAGCACCTTTTATTCCCCACAGTTTCCTGTCGTAGTCCATTTATTACAGTTTAGGTTTTGTTGTCTACAGAATACTTTTAATGTCATTCTTTTCCATGTGTATTCTAAGTGAGATCCATACCTCAGTATAATCTGAACAATGATTGAATGCATAAGACTAAAGACAAAGGCAAACATCGTAGGGCAGGATACACAAACACTTGCAGTCATTGACTACTAACAATTAATCCACTTACCTCAGATCAGTGAAATAATGTCCCCCCACAGAGGATTGGGAAGGCAGCTACAAATAAAATGATGCCAAAAAAACCAGCAGCAACATCATGTTTGACAATACCTTCTACTAAAAATTACTGCAAAATTGCAAGATGGCAGTGTATGAAAGCGAGTTATAAGCTACGTATCTCAGATAGGAAAGAAGACTTCAACATAAGATCCTGGCAAATCGGAGCGTCCACTGTACAAGGTGCTGTCTGGGGCTGGCCTTCCTAGCATGTTTACTGTGCTCGACCAGTTACGGTTGAACCATGTTCACTGTATGGGTAGATACATAACCTAAAGACATGGAAGTCAGCAAGGATGACCACTTCTCACCCCGAAATATGGTTATATGAATACCTGCACGAAAGACATGATGGCACTCAACACTGGCACCTGTAGTTGTAAAGGAGGCCTGATCCTTAACCTCCTAGGACCCACTGTCCACATATGAGGACGAGAAATTCACAGCTTTATACAAAAAAAAAAGAAAAAACTGTCCACCGCAAATGGCATTCCATAAAAACTTTTAAGAATGCATCTGAAAAAACTGTTGCATCATGATGTTTCCAATATAAACAATTATTTAATTAAAAAAAGCTAAAACTCAAAAACCTGTGGGGCTCCTGGGTCTTAGGAGGTTAAAACAGCAGTAATGAAAGTAACAGTGATGGAAGACAAGGACGCATGGAGAAAGAAGACCCGAGACCACACACTAATTCAGCCTCTGAGATAGAGACTTTCTCTGGTCATTTCAACCACAGGAGATGCTGCTATAGCTGAGTGGACAGTGAGGATACCCACGATGCATCAGCCGTGGTCAACCCTGATTGGCAGAGATTCAACTCATTTACTCTGTTTTCTAGTTAAAATTCTTGTCTCTGATTGTCTCTTATTTTTGATCTCCATCGTTATTTTACTATCTGGGAGCAGTAAGGCGCTCTAACACTCTTCATAGTGATTTGTCTTGTGTGTTTGACAAGCTCTGCCCTTTCGGTTCTTAATCACATAATGTGCACCGTGTATTATTTTGGACAGGCCTGTCCATTTAATTACAGGATAATTGCTCCCTTTCACGTCGGGCCTGCATGACAGTCATAACCTCTGTTTTCTCTGTTTCCCCTCCAGTGACTACACCTCGGCCCACAGACGGAGTTGATGTTTATTTCGAGAAGCCTGTGGATGAGACTGAGCACGCCAACTTCCTCCGTGCTAAAACAGACCTGGAGGAGCGGAGAATGAAGCGCATAAATGGGGTGAATTTCACAGGGCTAAGAACGGGCTAATGGTTTGTTGGCGGGCAGGTTGAACGTTTGACAGTCGATTCATTATCTCAAATAGGCTTTGCAGTTCCATCGCTCTCAATCCCTAATCTAATTCTCCAAATGACAGGGGCGATGGCCTGTACAGGCTTCACCTGCAGTCAGGGAGAGCACATTAAAAAATACACGTATCTGTGTCAGTAGAGCTGGGAGGCATGAATTAAAGCTTCTGCTGGATCTTCATCATCTTTGACCTTATTGTGTTAAGATTTATCTAATTTTGTATCTTTCTATCCTATAGATTATGAAGGAATGGGCAGAGGCAGACAATCAGTCAAAGAACCTCCCAAAATCAGAGCGACAGGCCCTGAATGAGGTACGCAGACATTTATCAAACTGCTCTATTGACTAAGTGTCTTCATATGGAAATGGGAGATGATGATCAAAATGTACATTTAGTACTAATTATAATCATCCATGTGTTTGTTTGGGTTTCTGTCCTTTACCAGCACTTCCAGTCAGTGCTTCAGACGCTGGAGGAGCAGGTTGCCGGAGAGAGGCAGCGGCTGGTGGAGACTCATCTTGCAAGAGTCGAGGCCATACTCAACAACAACCGGCGCCTGGCCCTGGAGAACTACCTGACCGCTGTCCAGTCCGATCCTCCCCAGGTAAGGCCTTCATAAGCACAGAGCAGTGGAGAAACTGTCTTAAGTAAATATACCTGGCTATAGTCTTAATCTACGGTGATCAATCAATCAATCAATCTTTATTTATATTGCACTTTTCATACAATAAAATGCAGCACAAAGTGCTTTACATATATAAAATTTTAAAATAAATAAATAAATAAATACACAATCGGTACCCCCCCAACATACACACACACACACACACACACACACATGCATCCACGCTCTCTGCCACCCACTGCTGATATGCACAAGCAACAACTTATGTAAAAGACTGGCACGGCAGCACCAGAAAGCATAAAGAGGAGACGCCATCACTGGGAGCCAATCCGCACCCGGGTGGGTGGGGGGGGCAGCCACTGCCCCCCGTAACCTGGCACCACCCGCACAGAGCCGCATCCCGACTAGTGAGAGAGGGCCAGAACCACCACAGTGTGATAGGCATTGTTAGATTAAAGCTACCTGTGAACCTCTGGTATTCTGTAATGTAACTTCTGTAACTGCAGAGGTCATCTGTGATCTTAATCCCACCGGAATCTGCCATGCATGTCATTTGTAAAGTACAAATTCCACCACAAATTACCTATTATATCTCAGTGAACACAGAAGTCTTGTTATAATATTAGTCCCCTGTGAATTGACAGCTCTGTAATTTGATGGGATATGCAGTATGGTTTGTTTCCTCAGTGGATTTATTCATCTTATTTCCTGGTTGAGGATGATAGAGGATGCACTGGTGATATTAAAATAAAGTTTTAAAAGTGATTTGGGAGGAAATTCAAGAGACTCACGTCGTGATATAGCAAGAAAATTCACTGAAAAAGGCAAACAGGATAATGAGATGCATGACAGCTACGATAAGGAACATTCATTTTCTGTCTTTCTGTCAGTGTTGAAATTGCCTTTGACATCAGAACTGGTGAATAATGTCAGTAAATTGGAGTGAAAAACAAATGTCATTTATTACGTGAGAATGCACCACATGAAACTCAGATGAGGGGAGGTAATTTCCAAATCACTGGAGGTCCACAGGTTATATTAGCTCTGTGTGAATAAGGTTTAAGACTGTGGTTTTTTTTCATCTTCCAGCCAGAGCGTGTGCTGCAGGCTCTGAAGCGCTACATTGCTGCAGAGCAGAAGGACCGCAGACATACACTCAGGCACTATCGGCATATTGTGGCTGTCGACCCCCAGAAGGCTGAGCAGATGAAATTCCAGGTGTGTTTTAGAGTGTATGAGACATTTGCTCTAAAATGCTTTTATATGCACCTGTGCTTTTTGAGATGTGAAGCTCCTTTCTGCTGACACTCAGAACATAAAGTGCTGAAGTGTTAGCACACGGCTACAGATATGTTAATAGAGAACTTGAAAATTAAATTAAAATCAAAGCCTTGAAACTTCAAAAGCAGCTTTAGACACATTACTCCTGAAACTGAAATTTCATTTTCCTTAATTAATTTAAGAGTCCAATCCACTGCTTTTTTTTTTTTTTTTAACAGGTATACACACACCTCCATGTGATAGAGGAGAGGATGAACCAGAGTCTTGCACTGCTTTACAAGGATCCTACCTTGGCTAAAGAGCTGCACAGCGACATCCGTAAGATACTCTACTATAACTCATCATTTCATTTAGTTCATCATTTTGCAAATCAGGAGACCTGTGTGACATTAACAGCACATTAAAGTGTGTTTTCTTTAATGACCTGCAGAGGAACTGGTCAAAGCAGAGCTGGGAGACATCAGTGAGCTCATGACCACCTCCTTCTCTGAGACCCGGACCACTGAGGAGCTTCTGCCAGCTGAGAGTGAGGAGGTGAAGGATGATGAAGAGGAGGAGGAGGCAGCCTTTCAGAACAGGCCTTACCCTCCCCGCATCGGTACATATTTACACACCACACACTACTTCAACCATCTTTGCTGAGTTCATGGTGTATAAAACACTTCTCAGAGGCTGCTGTTAATACTACTTGTTTTCATTTTTTTCTCTTTAAAGACTTGCAGTCCAATAAGAAAGGTGGGCTTATAACTGAATCGTATATTTTTTATTTTTTACAGTTTTGCCTCAGGTTTGTCTCACTTACTTTTTCTCTGTGTCTGTTTCTATTTGTGTTTGCAGTCGATGAATATGATGATAACACATCTGAGAGAAGTGCTACTTATGAATATGAGGAAAAGGTAAGATGATGATGATTTCTTGTCAATCTAATGGTTTGAACTTACACGTTAATTTAATGGACAGTGTGTTTCACTGTGTGCTTTATGCATGTCCCCTTTGTCCTTTTCCTATATTCCCCTCCACTCTTAGAGTAACACCTCTGCTGAGCTCAAGTTATTAGACTCCAAGCCCCCAGAGATTGAAAGAGATGAATTGGTAAGTGCTTTGTATATTAAACACATTCTAATACGTTTCTGTTGATTGTTTATGGGAGCGTCATTTCTAATAAAATGATGTTTATATATGAATTATTTGTCTCAAAAGTCTCTCTGCTCATTTCTTTCTTTCCACAGCAACCTGACGCTTTGGAGACGTTTAACCGTGGCGCCATGGTGGGGTTGCTTGTGGTCGCTGTGGCAATTGCCATGGTGATGGTAATCAGTCTGCTGCTGGTGCGCAGGAAGCCCTATGGCACTATCAGTCATGGCATCGTAGAGGTACGACTCCACACAAGCCTTGCAGTCCTAAAGGATCACAAGAGGAAGCTTCATTTCATTTATAAATATACATCCATTCCTGACATTCAGGAAGTTGACCAGAACAAAACATTCAATATGCTGTGTTCATTCTGTCTACAATGAAATACAAGTCAGCTAAGTCAATTTTAACAAGTACAGTTTAATGTGATATTTACTCTTTTAATTAGTTTTTTTTCCATACTCCTGCAAATTATTTACAAAAGTCAGTTATAGTGTCAGCAGTGATAAATATACTTAGGTGTAATCATGAGCCCATTGAAGTCGATGTAATGATTTCTCTCCTCTACAGTCACTTATAAAAATGCAAGTACACAAAAGACCCTTGTTGGTAAATCTGCATTTTGTGTTGTACAGCAGATGTGACTCCATGAAGGTGACCTGCTCCCTCTGTGACGCAAACAGCTCTTTTTTTGAAGTTACAGAAACACGACTATTGTTGTTTTCCGGAGGTTTATACACTAATCAAAACAAAATTATGAATATTATAGTTAGTTTCTGTAATTAAATCTTTCTGAATTGGCCGAAATCCAACAGACTAACCTTTAATAGATGGTAGATGGTGGCTTATGAATGTCTGTGATGATGATTTGATGTGGTCTCGTGTCGCGAATGTGTAATAACTCATGATTTTGTGTGTCTCACAGCAGGTTGACCCCATGCTGACCCCAGAAGAACGACAGCTCAACAAAATGCAAAACCACGGTTATGAAAACCCGACTTACAAATTCTTTGAACAGATGAACTGAGCTATCGGGGCTGCCAACAAGTCATGCCCAACCACTTGTTTTGCCCCTCCACTTTTCCCTGATGTGGTGTTCCAGCCACACTCTCTGTGATGGATTTATGATGTGTTGCAAACATAAAGATACTGATAAAAGTATGGGCTACATCCCAAACCCAATGTAAATGATCAACAACAACCTATCATCACCACCAGAATGCGAATAATGAGATATGATACCAACTCACATCATCTATTCTAATAATATACTCCTGAATTAGAGTCCGATGATTGTTCTTCCCATTGGCAGTGCCACAGCATTTCATAATCCTGAAAACATTCACCTCATAGACAGCAAAATCATCCCAGTGGCATGACTTGATCTATCGTTCCTCACTAGAAACTGAAGTTGAGCGGTGCATAATGCTTTATAGTATGTATTTTTGAGTAGTATTCTCTTTGTTGAAATTGTACCACAGTTAGATATACACTAATGTATCTGTGTAGATGAGTGTGAGTGACAGCCTAGTTAAAATATGCTGTAATTCTCAATTTTAAAGTCACTCAGTGATGAAAAGACAATTATAAAGAGCTAATTGTCTGATTAATCTTACCTCCATGAGCTACTGTAATATCAAGACATTAACACTGAGTGTGGAGGTGTTTACTTTGAATGTGTGAGACATTTTGGGTGGCTGGCTTTAACGTAAAACCCACAAGGCCAACTGAAGACCACGCTAGTTGAACTAGGTGCTGGTGGTACATGATTATTGGGCTTAATATGGTTTTGAGGATCCGTCCTCATTAAACTAATTTAGTCAGTGAATGAGTTTTTTTTTTTATTTGTACTGCTACCTAAAGATCTGTAAAAGCAGATAATCAGAAATCTGTTATTTTACTGAAAGCATGACAACTTGGTGTATGATGCTGCTGTATTATTTGTGTTGTTCCTGTCATTGCTTTTGAAAAGTCAGAAATGTCACCGTTCAAAATGGACACTGTAAATAACGTAAGAAATACATACTACTAGTTGTAGACATTTCTATGATTAATTTGCATTGATGTAATGGAATAATACATAAAAATAGTACATTGTGCTGTTATGAAGAGAAGAAACATTTTCCTAACATGGCTGATTGAAAACGGACTGTTGTAAAAACCAGCACAAGACAACGACACAGTAACTTCTTTCTGAATGTATTTAAGGTAGACGTTGAGATTCCATCTTCTTTTCAGTAATGCGTCATTCCCCCAGTAGACCTCATAAGAGTAGGGAAGTTCAACACATCTAAGAGACAGACCACACACCTGATGTCCTTCTCATCACTTCCTGTAGCAGCCTGTTAATTTTCATTTTATTTTTTTTTTCCAAATTTGGCAGGTGTGTATATGAGGAGTGGAACTTCAGGCTTAGGCGTTTTATGCAGACAAACCACAGCTATATTAAAGTGAGGTGTCAGTGTGTATATTAAGTCCTAAAAACAGACCACACTCAGGCATGATAACAGTAAAAACATAATGTATGTCTTTAAATCCATTGATTCAGAATGCTGCCAGTTCGACATCTTTGGACTCAACTACATTGAATGTTAGTGCTCTATAGATGCTATATTTAAGTTATTCTCCTCATAAATAGCATTTCACCCAATGACTCATTGTAGTTTGTCATAATTATGATAAACATAGTTCCCTGTGTAGGTAAAAGGGTAAAAAGGGATTGCCCCTTTTTCTGGTTCTGGTTGATTATCTGCTGATGTGACAGGTTGATTTCCTTTCACCATTTAATTTAATCAGACAGTCTTGATTAAGGAATGTCATGTAGTTGGATGTTGCTTTATATTCATCAGGCTTTAATTGTAATATACTATAATTCATACCCAAAGGAGGTCATGTTTTATTTCTTTGTTATGGTTTAATTTTTCCAAGAATTTCTTCGTTCTGATTAAACCCGTTTACCTTGTGTTTTTATGTAACGTTTGCTTTAAAATAAGCAAAAAAACAAAAACAAAAAACACTGTATCATTTGGCATCAGTTTTCTGTTCTTGTTGTAAGGCAGGTTGATTGCAGGTTGCGATTGCGTTATGACAGATGAAGAGAAGAGTCATAGCCCTTGTATAATTTGTACAGCTAGTGAATGAAAATGTTGTATGTTCACAGTTTAAGTCAGTTGATCTTGTAATGATACTACTGAAACATAGAAGAGAATAAGCTTGCCTGTGTTTCCCAAACCACTGAAGGTTTCCTACCAGCATTTAGCAGACTTAGAATGGTGTATACTGTAGTTACTCAGATCACATTTGTACGTACGTCCTCTGTCAAAAATCTAGACTTCTTTGTTGGTCTGTCCCCTTTACCCCCCCCCAATGAGATATAAACAATGTTACTGAGATTTTAATTGCTGCATTAATGCCTTTTACAATGCTGTGTTTTGGATGTAATTATTCTGTATTTTTTATTTGTATGTAATAATCAGTTTGGGTCATGCTTTTCACCTGTAATGTAATTTTAGAAACTTGTATAAGAAAACATTTACAAGTTTGATACTGTACGTTCAGAAAATGTGAAATACAGACTGGTGTATGGCCTCTGCCTAATTGACAAGGTATGGCACTAAGCACAAGTACAACCAAATTTCTCCATTTGTGTACAGGTTGCTAAATGTTAAGACACTGATTCTGTCTGTCTGATTTCAAATATATTGCATTAGATCTAGAGACATTGATAGCATCATTTAGAGAGCTGTTTTTCATTTTCATTTAGACCTTAACCAAAGACATGCTCCACAAATAAGCAGACAGATATTCTAATTTGGCAGAATGTTCTCTGTTGTGTAACTGTATTTGCAAGCAATCTGAGATATAAAACTGGTCAAGCTAATTAATAGTGTAATAAAAATGAATGACCCATACCACATGGCGTGTGATTATTGAAGCTCTTTACGTGCCTTATCTAATATGCAAATGACTTACATCATGTTCACATGTATAGGAAACTTCAGTCACTCATTTTTTCTCTTTCACGTAACATAACATCAGAGCGAGAACTGACCATAATGGTGATGTAAAAGCCACAGCCAAGAAGTGGAAACTCTACAATGGAAACTACTCACACTGGAAAATGTTTCTTTGTTCTCCTGCATCTCCTCAGCTGAATTTCTTAGGAAGAAGAAACTTAAACTAGAAAGTATGTATTTATGTCATGCTGCATTCATTCATGAATACACTTGGAAAACCTTTGCTTTGACTGTATCCTCATTTGGGTGTTAAACATTGACGTAATTTATCACAACCGATAGTAAAACTTTCAACAAGATAAAAATCTTAACCAAGATAAATGTATAGTGTAAGATACAGAGTCCTTTCAGTTTTCAGTATTGAGTTTCATTTCTGTTTAAGCAAAAAATCTGCATCTCAAGAACATGCAATGTGCATTTAACTCAGTCAGCTAAACGGAACTAAAGAAAGAAACATATTTCCATTAATACACAAAGCATTCTGTTTTCAGACAGGTATTACTTTCTTTATTTCATCTCTATCTTACAACATACAGTATATACAGTAGTATGCATAAACACTGGTAGTATGCAGTTCTTCTGAGTGACCACAATTATCTGTAGCACACATTGTTTGAGTATTGTGAGAATTAAGTCCTCAGTTTTGTCTAATACAAATATAATAAGCTTCAATAAGCACAAGACCCTCAGAGGAGTAAAGTGACAAGTTGCCTTGAAGCCATGACACAGTTCTCAAGCACTAATTCACCTCATAGTCAAGAGCATGTGTAGGCCTCACACTTCTTCACCCACAAATTACAAAGAAGTGTCAAGCCCCAGCCCCTAGCCATGCACAGGTTCACTTCTTCCAAACCACAACACTGACGGGTAGTCCTGCTTACCCAGATTACTGTGAAAACGCTTTGTGGCTATACAGTGGCAGTTTACCATTGAAGGTTCCAGCACAGATCAGTCATAATGGAAACGTTTCTTCTGAAGTTTGCTGCTCATATACCACCACTGTGGTGATGCAGGACGACTCATATTCACCCAGTTTTATCACATTGCGTTCTGAGTGTGCATTTTGTTTAGTTCAGTAACACTTTGATTCATTCAACAAAACAACAATATGAAACTCCTTAGCATGCAGAAATTAAGTAGATGAAAGATGGTGCAGCATGAGTTGTGTGTAGCATGAGATAAAGACTGACATCCTAACATTTTAAGACGTGTGGGTGCCAAACGATGTACGACTGCAGAATGAGCAGGGATGACGGCAACTATCTCAACTACCCCACACCACAGTTAGACACCTCAGTGAGTCAGCATTGATGTTTGGTAGGGTGACTGATGGTAATTGTTCAACTGACACTGAGGGGATAGCAGGTGTTGAGGAGTCTGATGTGGGGGGGCTGACAGTCTTGATATTACTGGTAGGTGAAGCCCTGTGCATCGGCTCTCTCCATCTCATGTCACATCAGATGACATTTAGTATGATGCTAAGTATTCTGAAAGGAATAAATGAGATCACACTGTCCAGTGGTTTGAGCAACACTTGACAATAATGCTTTGCACAGACAGTGGTTAGTACCTATGCACAATACCTCCTTTAATGCACGTACACATGTACATACACACCCTTCCACACAAATTGAGATAAAGCTGTGATCTAATTCACATGATGTGTTAGTAAAAAAGTAAAAAAGTGAATATGGAAGAATCATTTCTGAGGCAATACACATGAAAAACAGAAATGTCAAAAGAAGTGTCAGTATTGCCCCTTGTGCATCAACATTTTCAAGGTGTGAGAAAACCGATTAGAGGGAAACAACCTTGTGGTTAACACCACATGCCTTTTTGTGATGTTTAGGTGAGAGGAGTAAAGGATGCTGTATTAGTTATATGAAGTTTACATGTAAGGATCCAGCTATTTAAAAAACCTAACTAATACTACAACTAAAACAGTGATAAAAGCCTCATCTCATAATGGTTGGGATTGTTACTACGTATACAGTATGTAGTGAACAGGAGTATCTGCACACTATAATGTTTTATCTATTCTTATAATAATAATGGATTAGAGTTATATAGCGTTTTTCTATCAACGCATACTCAAAGCGCGTACAATGGATCCATTATTCATTGACTCTCACAGTCACACTCTGGTGGTGATAAACTACGTTTGTAGCCACAGCTGCCCTGGGGCAGACTGACGGAGGCATGGCGGCCAATTCTGACCACCACACCAGTGTGAGTAGCTCATGACTCATGACGGGATTCGAACCGCCAACCCTTCGGTTATTGGACGACCCACTCTACCTCCTGAGCCACGGATGCAGATGAATGTAATATCGCTCTAATCATGACACAAAGACATGACATGACATATTGCTTCATTAAATCAGTTTGTCATATGTACAGTATATGTATGTCAGTTGTACAGGTGTGTACTAGAGGAAGTGTGAATGAACATGTACATGAGGACCAGTTCAACGCTATGTTTCACTATATATTTCAGTGTAGGATATTAGTCACATGCTCTTGTATGTGCTGTTTCCTGTTACTTATCTACCTTCCTCATCACATAATGACAAACAACTACAAGTAAAAATATGCACATTTAACGTATATGTTAATGTTACCAACTGTAATATGTTTAAGGCATCTAGTGTTCATTAATTTTATACCTTACTTGCTGTGTACAGGACCACATAACTTGCAAACACCCATTGTTTCACCCAGTAGTGTTTCCGACTTTAGTGTGATGATCAAAAAACCTGCACAATGTACAGTATGATTATGTAGTAAAACTAAAGATTTGACATGTGTGAGAGAATTTTTAGGGTCAGAGTCCCACTACACTAAGAAAAAAAACCATCCCTCACTAGTTTGTTATTTATCTGTTGTTTATTTGATTTTAATGTTGTGCAAGGAACATGTTTTGTTTTTTGGGGTTTTTTTTATTAAATGCAGAACATACTGCTAAATGTTACATTTAACCATCATATCACTTATTATATAAACCGAATGCTAATTAAAATTGTGTCAACAAACTATTGTAGGTTAAGAAAAACAAAACATAAAATCATTGTAATATATTATTATCTGTCATGTTTGTATCATCTGTCAAATTATTGCTACGGATTTGATCAATGACATTATCACACAGGTATAGCTAACTCTATGGTGTAACATGTTGTCTACTGTGATGACCATGCTTTGTTTGTTATCACATTATCTATAAAAATAGCAATAGACCTGTATGTGAGGTTAATAGTATGGACAACGTTTTGTTTTAAATATGCAGAAAATGTAGGGCAAGACAAATGCTTCTCAATTAACTAGCATACTCAAAAGTGTCCAATAATATAGAACTGTTCTATATTTTACTATCAACAGGACCTGAACAGAGTATTTAATGATTTGTTTTGTCAGCAATAGCCTATAGTGTGAAAAGGAGGATTCTAAAATTCAAAGTACTGTAACATGAATTTTGGTGCACCCCAAAGCTTTGTTTCGAACCCACTGTCATTTTATATTAATTCAACCTGTTGACCATCTTTAACTTGGAGTATCACAGTTTCAGAGGATTTGAGTATCACCGGATTTAGTTCATCTGGCAGCTTAGGTCGTGCACAGACCTGCTGAAACTGACATAAAATGACATATGGTCATAAATACAATGTCGCTCGATTCAAAAAGACGTCAGCTGAAATGCAAAAACATTTTTTTTCCATCAGATAAACAGACATTTATAACAGTTCATTCAAGAATCTATTCTCAAAATCTTGACAGAAAAAAATTACATTTAAACACATACATAACACTACTCTGTCCTCAGTCCTGCTCCAAAATTAATGCCAGATGTGACTTCAAAGGGCTTTTGCCTTCAGATATTACATGGGCTTACACTGTCCTATTAATCAGATTTCATCGCATCAGAAATACTGCCATCTGGTCTCCAATTGCAATTTACTGGGTATAGTCTATCCCAGCTGTTGAAAAGGAAACTGCCGAGTGCAGCTTTGGGAGAGATTATTTAGTTTTTGTTTCCACAAGTAATCAGCATTTTTTTCTACACTTAAAGTTGACCTGATTCAGCATATTAGAGATCTCTAGAGTTTGTCTTGGCAACTTTTTTTTTTTTAATTCCAAAGCTATTTTTGCTACTAAATGGATGACATGGTTCACCTTTCTTTTGGCTCTGTTTTGGTCACCACCAGCTTCCCAAAGAGCACTTTTGATGTGATTTTGGTGCTTTGATATGCTTTTTTGTTGACTGTTGACTCTAATTTTACACTTCTCTGGTCATTTATTTTTATTTTTTTATTTATTTTAAGTATAGTTAAAGCTTGAATAGACAGGTTTGGCGAGGCATATTTCATCATATTGTAATTGAACTAGTCTGAGAGGAAACTTGTGCACCTTCTTGTAACAATGTTTGGACATTTCATGGGGGTTATAAAAACAAGTGATTGATTACTCATCTGTCAAGAATCTGCCAGATGTATCTCTAGTGTGAAGACTCTATGTCAACTCCTCTAACCTCCATCCTGTTTTAGCTTCACTTTTCCATAATTGTATTAAACAAGGTTGGTCTATACTAGAAAGCCACATGTTGTGTGTTGTGACAGTTTGTATTATATAGTAACATAGATGGTAGAGGTTTCTATTATTTGCACTAACAGTTGCAGTAGTAGTACCTGGGGCCCCCTGAAATATTATCTTGTTGGGCCCTTGCTCCAAGAAAGTCACTTGGAATAAATTGTCGGAGCGGGTACGGTCCATGACTGTCAGGGCTGGAGGGTTGATTAGCGGTCCTTTATTGTCGGAGCGGTGCAAAGTGAAAGTGAAACTGAAGATGGTTTACTAATTCCTGTAACTCTCCTAGCCCACTACATTGCTCTATGCACCCCCCCCCCCCCATACTGGGCCCCATGAATTTGTCATGTTCACCCGCCCTTAATGGCGCCCCTGAGTAGTACATCCACTGTTGATACTTGTATTTGTAGTAGTAGTATTAACATTTATGGACATTTGGTCTAGTTATTAGTAATTACACTAACACCAGCTGTTGTACTTTTTAACAGTCCCAGTTCAGTTTGCTGTGCATCCATGTGTCTCCCCCTATTTCCCCCCTTCTCCTCCCTTTCCCCAATCTCTCTCTCTCTCTCTCTCTCTCTCTCTTCCTTTATCCTGTCTGTGTAACTCAACTGGTCAAGGCAGACAACCGTCCTCCAGAAGTCGGGGTCTGCTCCAGGTTTCTACCTGTTAAAAGGGACAGTTTTCCTGCCACTGTTACCAAGTGTTTGCTCCTGGAGGTTTCTTTTGGGTTTCTGTAAATTGCCTTAAGAGTCTGGTTTTGAGCAGCTCTATATGTAAAGTATCATGAGATAACTTTTGTTATGATTTGGCGCTACATAAATAAAACTTGATTGATTGTTTTTTCTGTTTTCTGCAGGTTTCAATAATACTAACCTGAACATTAGATATAAACGGAGGTGAGAAGTTACAAATGTGCTTTGCTTCAGTAATGTTTTTGTGTATCAAATATAAATTTTTCTGATAGAATTTTACTTCTACCTTCATTTAAACAGTACAACCTTCCGTTTTCGAAATGGGCTGTTTACCTAAATAAATTTGATAACTGTTGATCATTTAATTTTGTATCATTGCACACTTTTCTAACATCAAGATGGATGTCAACCTTGACAGATGTGACTCAAAACAATAAAAAAAAAAACTTTTTCCTTATATCCATCTTGGCACTCTCATTATTTTTAGTCTGTTTCATTTAATTTTAAATTCTATTAATATGATGGGAAGATGAGTTACCTTCGCACAGAAACAAAGCTCAGTCAATACCAAAGTCTTATATTATACACAAGTATCTGTACTATTGCCACCACAAGCCATAAACATATAAAAATAGACACATATTAACCCATGTTTTAACCTGTTTAAATAGCACAATGCGCATTATTAGAACACTTCACTGTTTACACTAAAAGGGGGTAGAGTGGTCGTCCAGTTACCATCTACGTTTCACTTCCTTTAGCAGTGCCTCTCAGTGGGTTGTTTTTTCACACCAGTGGCCATTTTCACAGGTTATATTAGTTGTAATGTCCTGTCAACTACTGAACTCATGCGTCACTAAAGTACATCAGCAGTAAGGTATTAGGAACGATATGAGTAATTTGGATAAAACTGAATGGAAGAGAAAAGATATAGAAAAAATTAGTAAATAAAAGATTTCTGAACAGGTAGGAACATGATTAAATGTTAATTATGACATAACGTATTAAAATCTGGTAACAAGGACATTGAGCTCTGATGAACTGACCAGCTCTCTACTGTTGGCCTATTTTTCTCACATTTTAACACTGATGTTTAACACACTCTGAAATAGTGATAAATATATTTCACTTTCAAGGGTGCAGGTTTCAGTGAGACCAAACTGTGTATCGGTACCAGCAGGCTCTAGTCTGTACGTTTCCTGTCACAGAACAGGGTGTTTGATGTGGTTATCGTCTTTGTAGTGAACGGCCTATTAATGTAGTGACCAGTAAGCGATGTGTGAGGAGAGGAAATCATGTACAACATTTACAGCTACCACTGCCCCATTCTCTATACTTCTATCTTACATACACAGAAACACACATTTTGGTATCTACTGTAGTTTTTGATTCAACACAAAATTAAATAAAAGAATAGTTAAATTAGGAAATTCACTGTTTGTTTTTTCATGTAATAACTGCATTTTGTGTGTGTGTGTGTGTGTGTGTGTGTGTGTGTGTGTGTGTGTGTGTGTGTGTGTGTGTGTGTGTGTGTGTG
>JAPQRQ010000009.1:11145201-11163220 GCA_037367365.1 Apogon talboti | reverse complement strand
TAGATAGATAGATAGATAGATAGATAGATAGATAGATAGATAGATAGATAGATAGATAGATAGATAGATAGATGTACCGTTTTTGAAGACATGCATCCTCAGTCTGGACTCGTCGACCCTCCCCTCTGCGTCCATGACCCCCGGTAAGGTGAGCCGTGCGGTGCAGAATGCGGGAGAGCTGACCGCTGCCACCCCCCTCTGGACGGGGACATCTGCATTCAGACTGTCCGATGACCTCGTCTCCCCTCCTGCTGTCCGCCGTGGACTCATTTCACTCAGATCTTCCATGCGTGTCTGCAGTATGCACAGGTAAGTGGAGCTTATCCGGAGCGGTGCGTTCACGGAACCCCAAGACGCGACAAACAATCATCCTCCTCTTTGAGCAACACGTCTTTTCCACAAGCCCATCTCACTTGCGTGACCTGGAGCTACACAAAAAGTCCTGTTTTCTTCCAGCAGAGTTGAATCTAAGGCTACAAAAGAACATGAATTAATTCCAAAGAAGTGCTTCTGACTGTGTTGACTCTTATTCAACCAGCTGGGAGTCATATGACCGCACCTTGAGATCCGAGTTAAGGCCCACATTCCAGGTGGAGTCTGGAGTTCAGTACTACTTTCACATTTAGATTTCACTAGGAAAAGATCTCACTCCACCTAGTGGTTTGGTTGGGCATCATCCGACCGCGCAACAATTCATTTGACCTGCTGAATGAGCTGAAATACTAAATACCTGCTTCAAACAGTACAGTTGTAACAAGTTTCTTGCCAATCAGATTGCTTAGATAGGTCTGTGAAAATAGAATCTATATGTCACTAAATATATGAACAGCTGAATCCAGGTTTTTATCCTTCAGAAGTGTAACAAAAATAGTAAACTGAGGGATAAGGTATAAAATAGCCTGTATTTTCTATTTTAATTCAGCTTCTATTCTCACACAGGCCATGGGAACAGCATTACTATTCATTCTCAAGACTGTGGTTACATACAAATAACTTTTCCCTTGAAACTCAAGTGAAAAATATAAAGTGTGGTCTGTGTTGACTTCCTTTTTTTTTTTTTTTTGATGAAGTCACTACCAAGTAACAGGAAACACACCCAAGAATCAGAAAGCAACATCTAAGACATGTTGACAAAGTACAACACAGCACTTACCTCTTGTGGGTCATTTTCACAGTGGGTATGTACTTTACAGAAGACAGTTAAAGGCACGAGTTGCTGTAAAACTGGACTTCCTACAGTGTGAGATCTCAGTATTTCACTGGAGGACGAACCTCAGGTCATCTTTCTTGGCTCAGATGGATTTCCTGATTGAGCTTAGTCTGATACTGTTCCTGACTTTTACCGCAAAAGGTAAGTGTATGTGCTTGTTTTGCATTTTATCTCAAATGTCCCGTACATTAATAACTACACGTCTCCTGGATTTTTTTTTTTACACAGGTCACACTTGGACTGTCAATGTCACTAGACACTTTAATATCACATCAGGCTCAGACGTGAACATACAATGTATGTTTTCCTATCCTCAAGAAAAACACAGAGACAATGTTCAGATTTTCTGGAAAAAACCGTCTAAAGAGAAACTACTTATCAAGGATAACGACAGAAATCCATTCATTTTTCATCCAACTTACACATCTATTATTGAGAAGTACAGAGGAAGGACTGAGCTCATTGGAAAGGTAAATGAAGGAAACTGCTCCCTCAGGATCCGAAACGTCACAGAAAATGAACCAAACATCTATTTGAGGGTTGTAGTAAATGACAGCTACAGTTTCTACAACGATTATGTCTCCATTTCAGTGTCTGGTGAGGAATTCATTGTATTACATTTTACATATTAAAGTTTGATCACGAGGATTTGAACTAATTCTTAATATGTTTGTTTTCTATTACCAGGTGTAGCACCAGTCGTAATTGATCCAGGTATATCCTTTAGCTTTTTATTATCTCACTCATATGTATATGAAATAACACATTTAAATAAATAACAGCTCCTTAATGTTTTTTTTCAGATATTTATGCTACAGCATCCCCTAATCAAAATGAACAGTGTGAGTTTAATCGTCCACAAGTGTTTCTAAAGGACAGTTTTTGACTAATAAAAATTTCACAAAATCTGTTATTTATTTTCTCCACAGCGGCTAAGAAAACAGTGATGTATATTGCTATCTTCGTGTCACTTCCTGTAGCGCTGATCATTATTGTTGCTGCTGGAATTGTCCTCTGCAAGAAACACAGGTGAGGACATGTTTAATTGTTCTGTAACCATGTGCAGGGCAACTAGTAAACAGATTTCATTTTCATGTTTGAGCCTACATTTTTGTGTTTGTAACTGTTGTGTTGGCATGACATGGCAGTATGAGTCTAATAGCGGTAATGTTTTTCACAGGTCTCTTACCAGGCAGGAATCCAGCTATTATGTGAATTTTAAAGTTTCATCAATCCCAGCCAATAGGTTAGTTTCCTGACGCAGTATTTTAACACTCAAAGACCTAAACATTCAAGCAAACAAACAGCATCTGCTGATATAAAATGTTTCATAACTTTTGAACCATTAATCCTGTCAATACATTCAAATAATTCAGGTAAAACGCAGTTTCTCAGCAAACCCATGTAGTATGACAAATAATGGTAGTTGTAGGCACTTGTTTTTATGTTCAATTAATAACACATTTTGCTGAAAAACTCACTTTTCTTCAGTTTTCCTGTTTTTCCTGTTTGTAATAAACTTTGAATTTATAAACATGTGCATGGTCATTAAATTAAATATAGGAAAATACATTGTTGATGAAAACTAAAAAAATTTGATTCAATTCAATACTTTAGTCTTTTTGTAAAAAAAACAAAAAACAAAAAAAAATAAGATCATGTTTAACCATCCTCCAAACTGGCATAACAATACAAGCACAAAAAAAACTGAAAACGTGCAAAGACCAAATACTGATTTGCAGCAAACATAAATGCAGAAGACAATTCTGGAAAAAAAGGTCAAAATATAGAGGAAAAATTAATTTGGAAATTAACAAAACAAATAAATTGTAGGTCTTTGAGGGTTTAATACCATACACATTAAGATCAGACGTGCTGAAGATTAATTTGATTCTAAATGTTATTTCACCCCTTCATCAAAATTTGATCCAAAACGTTTGTTTTTTGTCATTACAGAGAAACATCTTTTAAAAAACAAGACAATAAAGAGCTCCCTGAACAGAAGACCATTGATGACCCAGTGTACGTCAACCTTCAGGTACGATACGTCCACTCAGGGTAGGTCATAGTTGACAAGTCTTTTAAATCATTAACACAGTGATTGTTGTTGCAGGTTCATCCAGGTCAGATGGATCCAAGTGTGGCCCATGCAGACAGTATATATGCAAATGTGGATTACACAAAGTAGCAGAGAAGTTGCATCTTCCCTTTATGGACGTAATACTGTATCATCTGTCTTTCTGTATTGTATTGTATGAGTGCCAGTGCTATTGTGTGTAGCACACTACATGTCAGCATCACTCAAACAGGACAATGTATGTATGAATCAAACCTCAAAGAAGGACAACATGACAGATGTAAAGGAGCAAAAGAAAAGATTTTTTTAGAACATCTGGAAACTGATTTTGTTGAAATACACATGTAAATTTGGTTTCTTTAGAGTAGCATTTATTAGCATATCAACTCTTAAATAGGTGTAGACAAGACCAGTCCACTTTCTAGGTTGGTAGAATTAGTTTTACTTGAACAGTACATTGAATATTTTTACAGATACTTAATAAATTCCTACATATATAAAAAGAAATATTGGTTATTTCAGTTTGAAATACAGTATACAACGCATTGATGTACTTTTTACAACTCCATAAGTAAAAAGTGTTAAGTTCAGGGTGTAGAAAAGGCATATGGTTTATGACTTTTACATCATATAAGTGATCTGCAGTTGACATTTCTTTCACCAAGTGCTTTAGTTGCCTAACTCTGGCCACATGCCGGTTGCTTCAACCTTGGGCCTTCCTTATGTTGCCACATACAGCAGTAATGACAAAATGTTGCAATTTAGAAACATTGCTGATGAATAAAGGAACAGGGACTGAAAACTTTCACTGATAATTAATTTTCAATGCTCTGTCTCTTGTTTATTGTTGGTAGCCCTGTTTACTTCCTACACTGGACACGTAAAACTGAGTCTACACGATGGGGAACAAAGAATAGCGTATAATGAATATCCCTTTGTAAACCACTGAAAGCATAGGGCTGTGTTGCACCTCTAAAAGAAACAGGAAATTATATGTAGCATTCACCACAACAGCTGCAAGCTGCGTTTAACACCTGTCATTGGACATCTGTGTTCTGGTGAATGCATTCATGTTCCCTTATAATGTGACCAAAAGTATGGGCTGAATGACTGAATTATTGATTGTTGACTTCTAATCTTTCTCAATATGTTTGTCAGGTCACTTGCTGTTTTATCTGCGCTGAAATGTACATTTTTTTCTCTTTCTCCTGTTCAGAGACTATTTATGATGCTGATAGTTCAGTTATTAAGTTTGTTTGAAACAGAAATACAGACACATTATCTCTTATGTTTATTTTCCAAAGCCAGTTTTTGTGGAAAAATAAATAAACACAAGGAGGTAGTGTTTTAGATCATAAATGCTGGTTATTGTGCTGATGTAAATGTGTGTAAAATGCTCTTTAACTGATAACCTTCAGTGTAACACATCACACCAGAGGAGTAACTGTAATTTAATGTGTTACTCTCTGTGTGTACAATATGACACCAAATTCAAAGCCGCAACTTCCTTAAATAAAATAAAAAAATGCATTTTTCTGGCGTAGGTTTTCTTTTTACTTTCTTATTCTGCTCATAGACACTGACGAGGGAAAAGAAATGGAACCACCTAAAGCCTGAGTGTGAAATGCATATACTGTTTAGAACACTATCTCTAATGTTATTAAAGTATATAAAAGATATGTTGGCTTTATAATTTTACTTCTCATTTTTACAGACGTAAATACTTCTTTGTCCACTAGTCTAATCAGACTCAGACTGAGCTATGAAAGGATGTGTTTTTATATAATGTACACTAATTTTAATATATAGCATGCTCAGATGTCTATGGAAAGAACAAGGTCTTATAACTATTTAAAATAAATCATACATTCAGAACGCTCACCACAGACACGTCAGGGGTTAAAGGGTTAATTCTTGAGGTTTTTTAGGTTTACAATGGCCATGAGTCACTGAATATTCTGTGGTGGATATGGAAACGAAGGGTGTGTGGGGTTTTTTTCTCTCAGTTGAGACAGTAACCAGCCTTCTCTTCCTGTCACGTAACCCACTTTAAAGTCACATATGAGGTTTTCCACAGTGACCTGAACCTTCACGGTTGGTTTTCCCTTTCACTGATTTACTATTCACTGTTCATGTATGACTGTATACAGTCTGTTGGGATGCATTCAGGTGCATCAGTCTCTTAACCATACATGCATTTTCTTACGGCGTAATAACAGAATAATAGCAGTGGTGACATATAACCACTCAGTTACTTAATATGGTTAAAGTTGCATGCAACTTCCACTCCACTACACCTCAGAGGAAAATATTATACTTTTTACTCCACTTTCTTTTAATCTCTAATTCTGTTGATTTTGAATGTTTGTGATAAACTGAAGGATGAAGTGTTACTTTAGGGAAATAAAATCTGTGGTTCTAACAGGACAGCAATGCTATGACACCTGATGATCGCCCAGAATATGATGCATTGTTGTAAATTAAACTACAACAGTATGGAAATAAAGTACGAGGACATTTTGGCCCAAGATGAGAGAAACTGTTAAAAGCCTCATGAAGCCCCATCATTCTGTGCATATGCTCCTGTTGGTAAGACAAACAGCCTCTTTCATTCTGTTTCATTAGTCTAATTTCATTAAGACTAATGAGGGGTTGAGAATGTAACTCTTCAAAAGGTATTATTTCATTAATTTAAAATTAGTCATACATTTATTTTGGATCTGCCAACAATTCATTACTTCTTTTACAAACGGTCCTAAAAGTGATGGAGTGGTGGCGGTTATTTTGTGTATTGAAAAAACTTTTCAGACTTTTTCAGTGCTATATAAAGTGGATAATCTTAGAGTATTTTGCAACATACACATGACTACAGCAGCAGTAATACCAATCCATGAATGTCATATATAATAGTAAAACACTGAGAGGAATCATTTTACTGCACAGTGAACACTTTTTCTTTGTGTACTTTGAGTATATTTTGCTGATAACACATAAAGAGTCATTTATTTTTAAGTGCAGTTGTGAATGCAGAACTATTACTTGTGGTATTGGTACTCTTATTTGAGTAAATCTGAATTCTCCGCCACTGAATAATAGAATCATGGCATTTAAAGCATGCAGGGTGGTGTGATGGCATAGAGGTTCACATGTCCACCACACAGGTTCTGTTCCACCTGTTGTCTCCACGAACAGCGGGTTGCCTCTGGCTTCTACAGTTTCCCCCATAATTAAAAACGATATGCACAGATTAATTTTATTTATTTTTTATTTTACCTTTATTTAACCAGGTAAGTTAGTTGAGAACTGATTCTCATTTTCAATAACGACCTGGACGTATAGAGACGAACAACCAATCACTCTCACATTCACACCTATGGCCAATTTAGATTAACCAATTAACCTATCAGTGCATGTCTTTGAATTCTCCTGTCAGTGCCCTTAACCAAGGTACAGATGAAGATCTAGAGTCGATTTCCGAATACCTTCCCTGGCTCCTAATGTACCACATGCTAATGCTAGCTGCTATGTGTGTTATTGATGTTAGGGATCCAATACGATCCAATTTTATTTGTAAAGCACTTTATAATTACAGCAAGGTTGGCCAAAATGCTGTACTCATTTGTAATAAATAAATATACATATTACTAAGAAACAGAAGAATTTAAAAAAAAGGGATAAAGGGATGGAAAAATGAAGGCTGAATCTCCCTACAAGGATAATTAAGTCAGATAACCCTAACCTTAACCGGTGTATTTATTTACAGTTTTTCTCACTGCATATTGACTATATGTACACACATAGCTCTACCCTTTCTTATTCAGCAGGAGACATGCATCTCAAAACTGCAGCTGCTTCACATTTGTGCAACGCCTGCAAATGTATAATGCAAGTGCAGTACATGGTAAATATTGTATAAAAATTAGGAGATATCAAAGAAGTAGTGAAGTCAGTTAAAATAATACTTTAATACAGATTTTTCACAACACATAGGGACATTAATTGCAAACAAAAATATATTACTGACACTGTTTTTGCATGAAGCATATATACACAATAGGTCTAGAAATGAAAATGTAATATATAAAGTTTAGAAAAGTCACACATTTTTTCAGGTGGACAACCAGCTGTCCATCCGGTGAGTTCCATGTTACACGTTGGCGTATATGGCGTCATCATCTGGGTCCCAGTCAGTCTGCATGAGAAATAAGATGAGCTTTTTTTCTCTCATGCATGCAAACTTTGACAATGAGGCGAAAAACCTTACATACCTCCATGTTGCCATATACATGATCATTAGTGTAAATGCCGGGGCCGTGTACGTCATCGTAGTCCTCTTTCCTGTGAAAACATTGCAAAGAATGGCTTGAGATACGTCCCTCAGTGTACCATTCACGATCATCTTCATTGTGATATTTGAAGAATTAATTTAAGCATAAGTTCTGTATAAAAATAACTGAGGTGAATATGTGAAACCTGGCCGTTGCAGCGTACTGTGGGAGCTCCAATGCTTTGTCTATCTCTTTGGTTTGTATGTCACACGTCGGTGAATCAGGACTCTGAAACCTGAAAAGACAATTTGAGGAAATAGTATAACATAAGACCATTGCAAGCCCTAGTGGTGGTAAACATGGTCAAAGAATGCATTTTATCTTGTTCACTTTTAAAGCTTGAATTTTATGTGATCTGTTGTGTTTTGCCTTCATCTGTGTCTGCATTAGTTTTACGTCCAGCATTTGTGTTTGTTTACCTCCAATTTTCTGTCTCAGTCATATTAGTGATGAGTCCTTCATCTGTGCATTGATCAGCCATAACAGTATGACCACTGACACAAGAAGTAGTAATAATATTGATTATTTCATTACCAGTGTTGGGAGTAACACGTTACAACAGTAAAACATTACAGTAACAGATTATTTTTTGCTGTAATGCAGAAGTGTAAGGCAGTGGTTCCCAAACTTTTCCATGCCAAGACCCCCCAGACAGCATATGGTTGTGGCCGGGGCCCCCCTTTTGCAAACCCATCGACAACACTACAAAATATGTCAAGAAACATTGACTTTTAGAATGTGTTTTCTTACTTTTATTCTCTGTACAATAATTATTACATTTGTTTAGCATGAGAATATTATTAACTTATTAACTGTATATTGACACTAAAATGTTTTGTTTTGCGTTGTCTTCTCATCTTTCCTCTAATTTTTGGCGGGGGGGGCTCGCTGCACCCCCACTTTGAAAACCACTGGTGTAAGGCATTACTAATCAATTTTCAGTAATATTTTACTCGGTACATGTTCAATAGCACTTGCATTACAACACACTTTTCATCCATAATTTAATTGCTCAAAATTTTAAAAAAACAAAAAAAAACAGCAAGACCGTGAGGCCTTAAGGAATCAAAAATGCGACAGGAAAGTTCCCAGCCAATGGGTGAAGACGGCAGAATACAGTACACATGCGCCATTTATGATGAAAGTCTGTTTGTAACTCAAAAGTAATACAGGAGTCATGTAACGCATTACAGTTCTGAGACAGTAATATTGTAAGTTAAGGAATTACTTTTAAATAACAGTAACAAGTAATCTGTAATGTATTACAGTCCGGAAGTAACTTGTACAACACTGTTCATTACACGGGCACCTTTCGGTGGGTTAGATGTGTTGGGTGTTCCTGGTCTGCAGTGGTTAGTAACATGTAAAAATGGACTAAGGAAGTACATCCCAATCTAAGGACAATTGACACTCTGTGGGAGGTCTTGGACAAATAAATCAGAACCATGGAGGTCCACATCTCTACTTCTTGATTCAGATACCACACACACTTTCAGAGGTCTGCTGGAGTCTAGTCCTCAGGTCAGAGATGTTTATGTGGAAAAGGTTTAACCTACACAATATTAGACAGGTGGTAATAGTGTTATAGATGCTGGGTTGGTTGAGATCCAGTTGTTCTTTAGATGCTTTTGGTAGATATGAACCACTTTACACTTGGAATGAACAAGAACTGGAGATGCTCTGACCTAGTGGCCTAGTTAGCCATCACAATTTCTCCCCTGTCAGAGTTGCTCAGATCCTGACTTTTACCATTTTTCCATCAACTCTGAAGGTAACATGTTCACTAACCCACTGACAGATCACATTGTAATGAGATCATCAAAATTAATACCAGTTTCCCTGTCAGCGGTCATAATGTTATGGCTGCTGGTGTATATTCAAGCCTTTTCCCTTTCTCCTGCTCTTGTTTGAAGACTACTTCTTTTTGGAGTATTTATTCTGGACTTTCTAGTTTTTCTGATACTTAATTTTGTAGTTTATTTTTATAACTGCTTTACTTAATTTTGTAGTTTATTTTTATAACTGCTTTACTTAATTTTGTAGTTTATTTTGCTAACTAATTTACTTAATTTTCATGCTTGGGTATGCATTCGGGAAGACTCACATTAGGAAATTTTTACATACCGTTTTTTAGCCACTCTCACTACTAGCACTATCACCAAAATCACTACAGCAGCTCCAACACCAACGGCGATAAAGATATAATGATTCTTTCCTGCCAAAACAGAAGCAACATGATTTTTAAAAAAACAAACAAAAAAACGAAAATGCCAAATAGAGTAATATTATCATGTTATTGGAATGAAATAAAACCCCTTACTGTCTACTGGTAAATGCAGCGTTAGATGATCTTTTCCCACAGTGTTGTTGGCCTGGCACTGAATGACCTCAGAAGGTCCTAAATCAGCCTCCAGAGTTGCAATAGTTACAGACCCATGATGCTCTGTTTTGATGTGTCGCAGGACCTTGTTAGAAACCAAAAAACGGATCGTGCTCGGAGGCTGTGACTCTGCAATGCACACACACTTTATCGTATCCCCTTCAAAGGAGCATGATGAGGCGCTCTTAATCTCAGGAGCATCTGTAAGGGCATAAATGAGCAAAACCTCAATGATGAGTCTTTTACTTAAATTTTTTATTAAACTTTTTTTTTTTTTTACATTATTTACTCACATATGACATTGAGCTTCACAGGGCTTGATTTGTTTCGACCGAGTGTGTTGATGGCTGTACAGTAGAGGGCTCCTGTGTGTTTAGAGGCGTTTCGCAGCATGTAGAGGTTTCCCTTGTGCACCTGAACACCAGAGTCATTGTGCCACTCGTAGCTGCTGGCAGGAGGCCGAGCATCACTGGAGCAGTTGAGCAGCACAGATTCTCCCTCCTTCACGACTGACTTCTGCTCTACCTTAACATTCACAGGGGCATCTGCAAAGCAATAAACTGCCTTTATCTGTTTAACCTCCTAGGACCCACTGTCCACGTATGAGGACAAGAAATTCACAGCTTAATACAAAAAAAAAAGAAGAAACAACTGTCCACCGCAAATGACATTCCATAAAAATTTTTAAAAATGCATCTGAAAAAACTGTTGCATCATGGTGTTTCCAATATAAGCAATTATTTAATTAAAAAAAAGTCAAAACTCAAAAACCTGTGGGGCTCCTGGGTCTTAGGAGGTTAAAAAAGACAGTTTGTTATGCAGTCTTGAGACTTTAAATATTCAAGTCAAGCTTAGCACTTAAAAATAGACATAAAAACTGTGAAAACTCAATGTGCAACGAAGGGAGACAGACTGGATGACCTTAACGATAGAGACATATTTCTATTTTTCCAACACAAATTAATACACACTGACTTTGAATCCATTTATAGTAGCCAAACAATAAAAAACATTTCCACTTTTCTTTCTGTTAGTGAAATTATTATTATTTTTTAATTTCCATTCACGTCAAAGCAGCAACAATGAGGTTCATGCAAGAATTATTCACACTAACGAATTTATATTCAAATGCAACATAATTCAGGAGAACATGTTGCTTTCACCATGTTTTTCTTTGAGTCTTCATTCAGGTACAAACACAATTTACAAGTGGTCCAGGCCTGTTGAAAGAACTGTGTGCAATTTGTTTCCTGTAATTGTAACTTAAGCATTTCAGTAAAGTTGTTGTTGTAGTTACATGTTTCTGTGATTTCCACTGCCACACAGGATATTACCACACCTTCTCACATTATTAATTTTGTCACCTCCAAAGTGTTATTCAATTGTACTTAGATTACAAGTTCGGTTCCTCTGCATGTTTATTCTGGTTCAAGTCAACCACAAAAATACACTTTGTATTTAAAATTACAGTTTACAATTTTGTTTTAACCCTTAATTGGACAAGTGACTATTTTTGGTCATTTCCACACACATGACAAGACAGTGACAGTAACAGTTACAGTGAGGACAGTGGGTCAACAATCTCAGGTCTAATGTGGTCTACAGGTCCTGTAAGGTCCACCTCTGCATGAACAATGAGTGTACCTGCTTTGTTAGGTACCATGAAGTAATGGTACTAATGCAAGTAATGATGTTCAAAGGAATAATGAGTATGTTGACAGGTGTCTGGATCAGCACTTATGTTGGTCTAATGTTCTAAAATACATGTTTCTTTGACATTGCATGTGTTTCTCTTGTATTTTTAAAATATATTTCTTGGATTTATTTATTAATCTTTTTTTGCCACTTATGGGCAAGGAACCAAATATGGTAACTTCATTGACCTTGACTTTCTACATGACAATAAAAAATTGTAAAAAATTTCACAAAAGTGATAAAGTCCTGTTATGTCCTCCAATAACACACTAAGATTGAAATTTTATATTTCAGAGTATTTCAATGAGTGCCCTATTAAGGATTAACTTTACATAGTTATATATGAGAGCTGCAGCTATCGATTATTTTGTAATTGATTGCTCTGAAGTCTTCAGCAAATTTGTATACAGCTTACTAACTTGCTCACAACTTAAAATGTAAGTAACATACAACTTTGTGTTGATCCTGGTGTCATGTGCATCACAATAAGCATCCATGTGAAACACAACAGCGGAACCAGTGTTTAGTATTGTATGTATTGTATTTAGCATGTATTGTTTGTTTTTAGTTATACATAGTATGCACCTTGTTTTCCCCTTGTGTGTATTTTTGGTTTGGTTTGATTTCTTTTGTTTCATTATTTTGGGACATATTATAATTACTAAGCCTCTTTTATAAGCCTACTTATTACATGTTAGTTTTGTCTTGTGTTTTAACTTTTGGATGTAAAAACTACATTTCTGTCACTTCAGTCTTCCCTTGTCATCACTATACTCCTTGATCCATAACAATTTCAATACTTTGAAGTAAACTCTATACACTACTTCATTTGTTAACATTGTGCCTGACGCAGCTGGTGACGTCCATCTTGTTTATGCAGGTTTTTGACAGTTTTCTGCTGATGCAACTGACATTTCACACTTGCATTAGCCCATCATATTAAAAACAATAAGAGAAAGAGAAAATAATAATGAATGTTCCTGCATTAAGGCTATTGTCTTCTTACAACCTCTGTAATATGGTGGCGTACACTTACATTTGACTTTGAGGGCCATCTGTATTTTCTGCTGCTGTCCTCCCTTGTACCTCACGGTGCATTGTATGGGTTTGTTGTGGTCAGCGTGAGTCGGGTGAAAGGTGAGCGTGGACGTTGCTTTCCACTGGCCATTGTCAAGGCTCTGTCGCTGTGAATGTGTTTGTCCAGAGTGACTCCAGGTGAAGACAGGTGGGGAGGCCGGACAGGAGTGAGACACAGAGCAGGTGGCGGACGCAGTCTGACCCTCCGCAATGTCCTCTTTTACAGAGAAAAGGATGGGATTTAGCTCACCTGTACAGACAAAAATATCAGTGGGAGACAATTACAAGCACGTTACAGTTGTAGGAGCACATATAGTTAAAAATCAATGTTTTGTCATTTACAGTGTTAGCCAGAAGTTTTTAGATTGTAAAACTACTTCAGAAACACAACTGAATTCAAGAGATTGTTAAAATTCCATACACAGCACAAATAATTTCTAAATTATGAAGCAGGGAATATGGGTTTAACATACAGAAATAAAAGGTACTTGTCATGAGGACATGTCTCTCTTTTTTCTGTGTCAAGTGAGATGATGTCTATTTTCTCTGTTGGCCAAAAATAGCGCATAACTTGTGATTAAAGCCATATGTTAGAATAGGAAGCTGATTCTGATGACAGTTTAATTCATGCCTGGCAAAAGGTGTCATTTCCCTTTATGAAAACTCTAGAGAAATGAAACTGTTTTGACCTGCTTAATAATTTAAGCTTTTTCTAATAGTAAGTAATATTATGAATAATATTGGAATAAGGTTGTAAAATAAAAAATACGGGGGAAAAATAGAACGGTTATTGAAACTGAAAAACAAGAATTTAGTATGTATTATCAGGGGACCTATTTACAAATTCAGTTTCTACAAAAATGAAACTGAAATAAGTGAGGAAACACTTGATTAGTTAAAAACATGACATTATTATGATTCTTATAATAAAAAAAATAATAATACTAAAGATATGAGGTTTATTTGTAAGTTCAAGTTATTTGACTGCTTCTGATGTGCACAAATGGCTGTCAGGAATGATTAATCAAAACTCCTAATATTAAAATAAATATATAAATAATAATAAAAAAAATTATTCTAATTCTGCATTTATATAAGTATTTATAAAAATACCAAATTTCATGTTTTTCTCTTTATATTTTCCTTTTCACTCGTTTTTCTGCCTGTCTTTTTCTCTTCACTTGCTTGTTGTGTGTTACTGCTGTTAACTATGAAATTTCCCCATGTGGGATAAATAAAGTCTTATCTTATCTTATCTTATCTTATCTTATCTTATCTGATCTTATCTTATCTTATCTTATCTTATCTTATCTTATCTTATCTGATCTTATCTATCATCTCATCTTATCTTAAAAGGAAAACATTATCAGACAGTTCTGTGATTACACACTCTTACTCACTGGTCACTGTAATGGAGACTGTGTTCTCTTTGTAAGAAAACTTGTTATAGTCCTCGATTTCGATCCTGAAATGAAAAGGCCCTTGGTCACTTGCTTGAAGCGGATCAATCATCAGCGAGCAGTCCTTCTGTCTGAGGTCTCCCAGTAGCTTGGTCCTATTACGATACTGCTGCAGCATTTTAGACTCGACCGGGTGATAAATGAGGTGACTGGTAGCATCGGTCCAAATCCCAGTGAATTCAGTGACCTGCTTTCCTGGATCGGGGTAGTTAAATGAGCAGGGAATGACCACACAGGATCCAAGAAGACCTTTAACTGAAGATGGCACCTGAATTGTCCAAGAAGAGGCTTCACCTTCGATAATGATAATAAAATGCAGAGGTCATTAACTGACCTTCTCACTGAGCAAATACAAATTCACCTGTAATGTAAATCTTTGAGTTTAAACAGAAAAGTCATTAACATGGTCAGTACAACAACACTCACTCACTGTTTCTTTTTATATATTGTTAATGGTAAAATATGCAAACAGTAAACCATACCTGCATAGCAGAGACCCAGAAAAAGCAGAGAGCACTTTAATGCATTCATCTTATCATCTGAGGAACTGGCCTGCAAATAAAACCAAAAACATTTCCACGCTCATGTGGTGCCAGTGCCACTTCCGTCTTGTGAAACATGACTTCCAGTTTCCATTCCACTTTTAATACACCCCACTATGATGCACATGTAAACCAGTCTCATTACACCTTCACGTCACTCAATAGTCAAATGAATACACAATTGCATTCATTTTCTCACCCCCTGTAAATATTCTCACTAAAACCCTGCAGCTTTATAACTGTATCTTCACTTATGAGTTCATCCATTCATGCAGTACCTATCAAGTGTCTAATGAGCTCTAATAGAATTCATGTTCATGCGGTCCTGCTGTGGTCCTTCTTCTCCCCTGCCTTCATCATCATCACTCATTTATCCATATAGTTGTGATAGTGTTTAATATATAGTTATATAGATGGTAGAGGTTTCTATTATTTGTACTAACAGCTGCAGTAGTAGTACATCCACTGTTAATACTTGTATTTGTAGTAGTAGTATTAACACTTATGGACATTTGTTCTAGTTACTGGTAATTACACTAACACCAGCTGTTGTACTTTTTAACAGTTCTAGTTCAGTTTGCTGTGCATCCATGTGTCTCCCTTTATGTCCTCCCTTCTCCCTCCTTCCCCAGTCTTTCTCTCTCTCTCTCTCTCTCTCTCTCTCTCTCTCTCTTTCTCCTCCTTTACCCTCTCTCTTTAACTGTGTTTGCTCCTGGAGGATTCTGTTGGATTTCTGTAAATTGGCTTGAGAGTCTGGTTTCGACCAGCTCTATATGTAAAGTGTCATGAGATAACTTTGGCTATGTTTTATCGCTATATAAATAAAATTTGATTTGATGTGATTGATGTTCTTACTTCAGATGTCAGACTTCTGCCTCGACTACAACACGTATCACACTGATGGTCGTTCCCACTTCCTATTTTGAGCATTAAAGGCATCTGTATTTTAGTTTACTTCTCTAATTTTATTTTTATATGCCCTGTGAACCACTACAGGAAAACAGAGAAACTTGGGCTTGTTACTGCTGACCTGCAACAAACCCCAGGTGGCTTATGGTGAAATACTTTGGTTACTGGGTTACCATGAAATCGCAGTGAAGATCATGACGAAAGCTGAACTAAGTAAACACCACACAGTCCCACGGGGTTTTGTATTTGACATAGACTTTTTGGTGCTGTCAAGGGTATTTCCACAACTGTATGGTATACAGTATGTTTGCATGACTCATGTTATAGTGCACATGGAAGTCACAACTCTATTCTGTTCGTGTCACTCTATTCTGAGTTTCATTGAATTATTTGAGGTTTAAGGCTCAGGAAAATATCATTACTGACATCAACTGGTTTCAACTGATGACAATTTTAGGAAAATTACATTTTGGCCTTATTTTTCTGACAGAATGAGAAAAAAAACACAACAGAATATTGTACAAGATAAAGATTAACACATTCAACTTATTGTCTATATCCTCATCACAATCGCCCATCTGTATTTGGATCAGAGGAAGATATTAAATTACATCGATAACAACAGTTTTGTACTAAATGAAAGCAATTACATGTTAACTTACTAATGATGTGCATAGAATTTGCATTTTTTCCTGTTGCAACAATTTCAACAATGATCATGACATAAAACAGTTCAGCAACGGAAAAGAAAACACACTTTCTGGGTGTGTGAAAGCTTATTTTGCATCTATTAAATAATATTTTCTGTACCTGACATTCGAGTGCCCTTCACAGATGTAAAGAGTTTCGTTCAGTTTGTTGAAACTCACACTTTAAGGCACAGGATGTTCAAGCCACTGTGCACATGTCTTCCACTTACCGACACTGTCACCAAATGAGAAGAAAAAAAGTTCTGATCACACCCTGAGATCAAAAACCAAAAGCACACCTATTGTAGTATCTATACTACAAAGTGAGAATCTGGCTTCACACCATGTTCGTGAGGGCTAAGGAGTGAAGGGTTGTTTCAGTTTCAGCTTCTATCAAATTCAAGGTCTATCATGTTTAACACAGAGGTTGTTTAAAGTTGCTGTTTTGGTGAGATGTGAATCGCTGATTGAAAGTTGAAAATCCTGCTCCTCGACAAAAAATGGGTCTAGATTGTACCGACATCTGTGATTCTCTTGAACTTTTAGGTCAACATAATATTTATTCACCAGTGAACTCTGCTTTGTGTTAACTCCAGAGATCCTGTTGTGTTTAAAAAAAACAAACAAACAAAAAAAAACCTAGCTTGTCTGTGCCCTTGTTATAACTGAGAGGGAACCCTAATTTTCAATGGTGCTGAGGTAAACAGAATAGAATAGAACAGAATAGAATAGAATAGAATAGAATAGAAAAAAATTAAATTAAATTAAATTAAATTAAATTAAATTTAAATAAATGTCAATAACAACTGTAAAAGTTACCACAGTTGTACAAAGCTAAAATAAAGTTAAAAAAAAAAAAGAAAAAAAAAAGAAAAGAATAAAATAACTACCGGTATTCACCTGGTCCCAGGACATGTGTGTGTATGTGGCTCCTGAAACTTTTGGAGACCAGGTGACCTGAGACTGTGCTCACATTGGAATATTAAAGATAAATTTTTGTGCCCTGTACAGAATCAAGATTTTTTTAATTTTCTTGTCCTTGTGTGATTGGGTCATTTTCATTGGGTTGCCAAGTTGCCTTGAGTGAGATCCAAACACTTTGAAGACACCAGAATGACCATAAAGCATCTGATTATTCTGCTCCAAATGTCATAGGTGACAAAGTTTGGTCCTGTTCAGCACATTACATGTTAGTTTATTCTCCTCCACCTCTGTGCTTTTCACAGGAACCTTAGTTTAACAGAGTGTGAGGGCAAACACCATCTGACTGTCAGGTACATGGGGTTCAGCTGCAGGTTATCCATGTGGGACACAAGAGACCCAGTCCAACAGATATAATAAATATAATATAATAGTTTTAGTTTTCTCTTACATGTTGGAATACAGAAACCATTGGAGGCTGAAAAAAAGGAAAAAAGGAAAATTTGCCACATTATTAGCTACAAATAATTATACATCAGATAAAATACAATTTTTAAATAATTAACACATTAAAGAGTTTTTTCATTGTGAGCTGCTTCCATCTTAAAACTGACCTGAAACTGCTTTCGTAGAAGTAAGAATGAATCAAACAGTAAGCAGTAAGAAAACATGAATCAGTAGTGACTGATGGATTGACCAGTCCATTAACAGGTCCCTCCGGTCACAGACAC
>JAPQRQ010000009.1:11124757-11138620 GCA_037367365.1 Apogon talboti | reverse complement strand
GATAGATAGATAGATAGATAGATAGATAGATAGATAGATAGATAGATAGATAGATAGATAGATAGATAGATAGCAAACTTGACAAATAGATGACAGTTGGAGGGAAAGGCTAATATTGTAAGGGAAATTAATCTTCAGCATGCAAAGAATTTAAAAATAGTAAAATAAGAAGTGTAAAATCAAGTACAGACATCTGACCTTTTGGCGACATGTCTTCAGTAATGCTTATGAATCAGTTCCTCATTTGGTGCTGGACCTCTTACCTCGGTTTTTACCCATTATGTCTGGTCCTTACCTCTGTTTCTAACTGACTGCTTTCATGACTGCACGTATAGCCGCCGTGTGATTGCAAGGTATAAAGATGACTTGCATCTTTCTTTGATTGTGTATTTCCATAGAGCTACCTGAGCCCTATGTGACTGTTCCTTCTGCAGAATAAAAATAAAAAAACAAGAAAGACAATTGTTCAAGTCTGAACCAGTTATTTCTCTTTTCGCATCCCACACATGGAGAATTCTTTAACAATATAAGTCATATTATTAAATTATTAAAATAAAAATACAAAAAAAAAAATCTGAATAAATGCAGCATAAAACTTCAGAACTATTTGAGCTTGATTGAAATGAACAATCTGAAATCATTTTGGTTCTCAGCCAACAACCCCTCCCTCTACCACCCCCCTATACATTTACTTCCCCAAATAAAGACACAGGAAGACATTTTACTGGTGGTTCTTAAGCTTGTCTTGCTTTAAAACCACAGCATCACTACAGTTTCACCACATTCTCAAAGGCAGTCAACACCTTCATCAGGTAGGATTTTGGAAATGCTATGTTATAGCAATTATTATTTTATTGTGATACATCATGTTGAAGTGTACATACCATTTACATAATTCCTCTAACAGTAGTATGGGTTTCGGGTGTACATTTTTAAGTGTTAATGCACAGTTTGTGTGAGCATTTATAATACTTTCTAATTCTACAAATATTCATATCATTGTTTTTATTTTTTATTTTGCTTTGTTATCATTGTATGTCTGTTACATACACTGCTTTATTTCTGGGTTTCAGCTGGTAGGGGTTAAAGTAATTGATAAATTGCATTTATGAAGCCATCTGCTTACAACTAGTGTCTATTTAGTCTATATCATTTTTTAAAAGATGATAAAAGTTAAATACAAGAATTGAAGAATAGAAAGGAGGAAATTCACATCCTTGGTCCACCAAGATCAATAGTGCATAAAGTTCTATTTATACAACTGTCATAATTTGCATGTGGTGATGTTTGTGATTTCATTTTTCATTTCCATTTCACTACTTTTGATAATTACAGTCACCAGCAACAAGTAATGAATATGGACAAAAATAAGATCCTAAGACTCTGCCTGCTTCTGGGAGGTAACACTGTTATTCATTCGTTTTCAGTCTTATTCCGTTAAAAAACCCAGTGAAGGGACAATAAATAATCCTGCTAAGAGGTGGTTTAATATCTGTCACTGTCACTTTTGTCTTCTAGTTTTCGGCAGTGCTGCGTGTACTGAAGGGTGGACGGTCACTGTGGTAGAAAGAATCAATGCCCTGGTTTCATCCTGCGTTGTATTGCCCTGTTCTTTTACTCACCCTCATGAAAAGCTTCCCACATCCAGACTCAGAGGCAAATGGCATCTGACTGATGACAAAAACCAGCTCATCTACTATGAGGACAGCACAAGGGTCTTGGAAAACTTCAGGGGCCGTACAAGATTGTTGGGGCATTTGGGAAATGGCAACTGCACCTTAGAAATGACTGACGTCAAAGATCATGACAGTGGACCCTTCTGTTTCCGGGTTGAATTAGCCCGAAAATCGACCGACACCTCCACCCCTGACAAATTCTCCTTCGTCGACAACTGTGTTAGGTTAAACATGATCTGTAAGTCACCGACATTTCCTTTTAACACTAGATTTCTTTGAAGGACTATTCATCTCTTGCTTATTATCTTCTTTCCAATTTAAAGATGAGCCTCCAAAACCCGAACTGACACACAAGAGCCCTGTGGAAGGACGTCCATTCACCATCACCTGTTCAGTGTCACATACCTGTCCCTCACACAAGCCCAAACTCACATGGAGTCGAGGCTCCCCGGACGACATCACTGAGGATCACAGGAAACTCCAGATGGGGATTTGGGAGACGCAGTCCATTCTGACAATCATCCCTGAAGAAAAGGATGACCACAAGGAGGTCACCTGCACAGCTGAGTTTAATGGACAGAAGACATCAAAGGGGACAATGAAACTCTATGTCAAACGTACGAGACATTCACTGGTTCAACTACCAGCAATATTCAATGAACATCTATTATCCTCCTGAGATTCACCAATGCAATTTGTCTGTAGAGGACAAGAATATCACAGCTTTACAAAGAAAAAAAAAAAAAAACTGCAAAGGACGTTCCATAAAAAAACGTAAAAATGTATTTGAAAAAACTGTTGCAGTATGTTGTTTCCAATCAAGGCAATTCAATGTAAAAAATCCCAAACGTTTACTTTCCCTGGTCCTTTTCCAAAGTACATAAAGGATATTATTGACCAAATGTGTCTGTTTACAGGTGCAGTAAACTATAACCACATCATCATTCCTACAGTAGTGGCCGTCGTCACTGCCGGGATCTTTGGAGGTCTCTGTATTTTCATGGTGAAAAAATACAGGTGAGTCCCTACAGAACATACAGCATGTCAGAGCATTAAAAAATCTCTCTGCAAAAAATAAAATTAAAGTTTGCACGACTTGATATAAACATTATTTTATGATTCAAGGAAACGTATTGAGGAGCTGCAAAGTCAAGACGGCACGTAAGTATAAAAATGTTGTGTATACTGTAGGTTTAGATCAGGGGTGTCAGACTAATATTAGTTCAAGGGACACATTCAGCCCAATTTGATCTGAAGTGGGTCAGAACAGTAGAATAATAGCAAAATAGACAATAAATAATGGGAACTCCAATTTTTTCTCTATGTTTTAGAGCAAATTCTTTTTTATTAAATTATAAAAATATGTACAATTATAAACTATCCTTCCACCAAAAATGTGAATGACCTAAAAAACCTGAAACTTCTTAATAATATTGTGCCTCATTTATACATGTGCATTACAGATCACAGTGGATCTACAAATGTACAAATATTCAGTAACAGGCATAATATTGTTAAAATGACAGAGTTTGGAACTGAAATGACTGTGACACCCTTGACTGTTAATATCTTCAGTGTAATTTCTGCCAGATTGGATCCTTCAGTGGGCTGGTTCTGGCCCGCAAGCCACAAGTTTGTCACCCCTGGTTCAGATTTTAGTATTATAATTTTCTAACTTTTCTGTCACTTTTAGCTTGTGGAACAGGGTGTCCAGAATGTCCCGCAGGTAAGAAAAAAACTATTATTGAACATTTTCAAGAGTTTTCTACTATTAATATATGGTAACGTACAGTATTTGATGACTTAAATTTAAACAATGCATCTTTTTACTGGAAATCCTCAGGTTTCGTTCTAACGCTCCGACAGCAAGACATGTCAAGTCACAAGACATGTAAGTGACATTTTACATGTGTTCTTAGTAAAAGTGTCTGCTGCTGTTTCCACGAATTACTGCAATTTATATTACTTTTGTACTTTCCCTTTCGGAAACTCAACAGCTTTCCGTTTGTACGTCTGGGAAGATGGTAGTTCATTATTTGCCTATGGTATCACTTCTCATTTTTGTGATATTTGCAAAAACATAACTCACAATGTGTCTGCCAACAACTGATAAGTGTCACAGTTTCCGTTTTCTCAGAATATTAAGTTATTATTTACTGTTTGATCAGCTGTAACCTTTAAGACTTGGGGAATCTGGATCATAAATAAAGTAAAAATCAATAGCCACAGCCATGGTTTTATAAACCGTTTAATCACATTATTTTAATCCACAGGTCAAACAACTGTGTCGGGCAGAAAGTCAACAAACCTCCTTTCCCATCTCCAAAAAGGTACAGGAACTGTCTAAACAAAAAACAATTAACCCATAAAGACCCAGTGCTACTTTTGTCTAAGTTTTCAAATTATTTTTTTTCCTCCATATTTAACCTTTCTTAAGTGATTTATCACCATATATCATACTATTATAATCTATATTTTGCAAATTTTTTTTGTGAAAATCAGGTATTTTCCTATATTTTACTAATCATGTACTTTAATCATCATGATGAGATTACATTTGAGGGTTATTTTATCAAAAAGAGAGAAAACTTAGGAAAAAAATTTACTTTTTCAGCAAATATATCAATAACTGAACATACACCAAGTGTCTCCATGCACTGTCATTGGTCAAACTCCATGGGTTTTACAGGTGAATCAATGTTGTAGAAGATGACGGTGTTTCCATGTTCACTACAGAGCCTCTGAACGTCCAAATGGGTCATATCTGATGACCATGAAAAGATGACAAACTGTATTTTACACAAAATATTTACATGTATTGATAGGATTAGAGGATCACCAGGTATTAAACAGTTTAGATCAGTAGATGCTGTTGGTCAAGAGTGGATGTTTGGGTCTTTATGGGTTAAAACAAATTCTATACTGCAATACATCAGAAATCAGTCACACTATTTCTTTTTCTTCTTATTTCCCTCTTCAGCCAGCCAAAGTCCTACAGTTACAAACAGGTATTATGAAGATACAAACGATTCCCTCCTGAAAAATACTGTGCATACACCAGTATTCAAGATATGTGACAATAATGATTTAATTCTCCTTCAGGACACTGATAACGATGATGAGTACGTAAACACTGCTGATCTCAACATCTACGGAAACATGTGACAAACAACCTTTAACCAAAAGAATTTATGACAATTCTAGACACATATGGAATAAAGATGGATTAAGTATATTTGATGACCGTAGCTTTGTTATGCTCAACTCTTTGGCTGCATTTTCGCCCACATTCAAAATATCCTGATGATTAAAATCTGCTGTAGAAATAAATGCATTCCTTACGTACACTGAATACCATTTTAATACCATATACTACCACTGTAATGATTTATGCAGGATATTGTCTTATAAGTGTTTGTTGCTTGATGCTATGTTGTGTATATATACAGTGGATTTCTATTTTTCTGTATCCTGTGTATAATGTGTAACATTTAACTAGTGTCTTAATTATTATGATTAATGCAAGAGGCTAATTAATTACATCTTCACTTCCATAAAAAAAAAATATATTTGCTTGTTTATGTTCTAATATTGTTGGTAAAACATAAAAGCTCAATAAATGACAATAACAAGAATAAAAACAGAACAATGGTTTTATTTTCACTTTAAAGTGCACAAATGAAACAGGTTTTATTCGCTTTTATGGTCAAAAGCAGCAGATAAAATCTTGTTATGGTGATGGGTATTATAATTTTGCAAAACAGAAAAGAAAATATTTTGTACTGAACATATTTTATATCAGCAATAAGTTGCACTGTATTTATTGGAAAATAGAAATAACCAGCATCTCTCATATCTCTGTGGCACTGAATGATATGCAGAACCAGCTACTTTTCAACTCTTTGTATTATTTATATTATTAATCATCATCTCAGCCCCAAAAGACCAGAACAACTGCTAAAAGCCTACCTAAGGAATCTAATGATCTAAAATGTTTAACCTTTGAACCATTAATCCTGTCAATTCATGTCAACAATTCAGGTAAAATGCAGTTTCTCAGCTTTTCATCATCATCAGATATGACCCATTTGTGCTGTGCTGAACATGGAAACACTGTCATCTTCCCAACCATTGATTCACTAATAAAACCCATGTAATCTGACAAGTGATGGTGGTTATAGTCGCTTGGTTTATGTTAAATTACTGATATATTTTGTTGGTACTTTTTCTGTATTTTTCTCAGTTTAGATATAATAATCTTTGACTTTACTGAGCTTGAATGAACATCGTATGGTCATTCAATTAACTATAGGAAAATACCTGATAATAAATAGTGATGAATCATTTAGGAAAGGTTAGATGTAGAGAAAAATAATTTGGGAGTCACCACTAAAATAGTTCTTGATCTTTAAGGGTTAAAAAAAATAACACGTGATCTTATTGAGTAGATTTAAAGTAAAATATGAATTAAAGTACTTTTAAAATGGTTACTTAATGCACTTTCAATATTTAATACAACCCAAAAAATGTATTTCGAGGTATCCATACTGGAGCACTGGGTGTTTCCTCCACGCCGATGTTCTGGCCGTGCACCTCATAATGCCCCCCTACGGTGAAGTCAAAGCTGACGAAGCCGTCAGTCCCAGGTAACACAATCACATCGTTGTCATCAGTGATGTAGAGGGTTGGGCCCTGTACCTTTGACGGATAGGTTTTCAAGGAAGAAAGACAGAAAGAAAGAGTGTGGGGGACGGGGTGTTACGTTAGTATTTTTTATAATCACTGTAATTCTGATAGTTTACTAAATTAACTTAATGGATTAGACAAAACAACAATACCTGGAATATCCTGCAGATGTTTTCAATTGTCATGTCTTCCCTCTGGAGAGTGACGCGTTTGTTTCCTCTGAAGAACACGACTGCAGAAAGAATTAGACAGAATACTAGCAAACCCACGCTTGTCCAGCTCAATACAAGAAGAAGTCAGTAACTTCCAGGTCATACCAAATCGGATATCAAAAATATTGTTTGTTTTTTATTATTATTCTGCTTCTCTATTTTCATTACACTTAAAATGTCGCAATCTTTTAGTTTATTTTGTTTAAAATAGCGCCAAATTTCTATGCTTCATCATTCCACCATGGCTCTTATTGTATTTCTGTCTACACATCTGTAACCTTTTCGCATTCTTGTTCTGTAAATTGATTGGTGCCAATAAAAATAAATAAATAAATTTAAAAAAGGATTTGTTTTGGACGCGGAACCAGGAAAAGAGGTGACGGTTACGTCATCATTTACCTCCCCATTGGAGAAAAAGTGGATCACATGGACCAATCAGAAGTGCATGCGCACCACACGTACCTAGCAAACCTGAACTATTAACGTCTTCGTTGGTTTCGTGGGTCTTGCAGGAAACCTCTGAAAAACAACGCTTTTCGGGCAATTAAAAAAAGACCTGCCTACGGCAAAATGGGAATAGGAAAGGAGCAACATTTTTCTCAATTCCAATTTTACATTTTTGGAAACACGATACTGCACAGAATACACGTCATTTTCCGTTTTTCTTTTACCGATTTTAAAACGAAAACGAAATACGAGTCGTTTTTCGTTTTTTAGTTTTATTATTATTACCCCTCGGCCGAGGGGTATTGTAATCGTTTGGTCGTCTGTCTATCTGTCCATTCAACGACGTAACGACATTATCTGAAGAATGCATTGACATATCTGCACCAAATTTATACTGTTGATGTATCTATAGCCTATTGAAAATTTTCAGGTATGTATTTGAAAATATGTGAATATATGAATATGAATATACATTTTTTGCAATATGACCACCAGTAGGGGGCACTATAACAAGGGCCAATACCCTTGAAATGGGTTTCCTAGCAACAGATGAACAATAGGGCCACGTTGCCATGGTGTTGAATGTCATGTACAGAAACAGACATGCCAGCTGAGAGGTTATTCAACTGAAAATAGCAGTGGAATTTACCAAGAAAGTAAAGGAATGAACTAGGAACTCAGAGTTAAGTTTATTACACCAATATTTATACCACATCTAGAACCCGCGGTTCCCCACACATTAACCTGCATGCGCGTTATCCAGCCCTGGTTAACACATAAAACAAAATAGCTCCATTCTGGCTAAGGGGTCTTAGTGCGCAGCATGTTATGTTTTTATTTCAAAACGGAAATCGAATGGGCGCAACGTCAATGGACCCTTCTACTTAGATTGGCTACCATGGCCACACTGGAACCGTATGCTAATTTAATTAAAGATTTATTTGAAACCGGTATGACACATGTGCTGGTGTGTTGGCAAGGCCTAATAACAATAACCATATTAATGGAGATCACATTCAGCAATAGTAGCTTAAATGTATGGAGCGGATCAGAAAATCTCTCATGTCTATATTTCCTTGTAGCATATTCTGTGAATATGTGCCCATTATCGAGGCCTTCATTAATCACATTTCCAATTTACAGGGTGCACGTAATCTAAACCCAGTCCCTTATCATGCTGAATACACGGGCCATAAACTTCCCATTGAATCAAAATGAGAAGCTTGGGATGTTCGGAGTGACACATGCTTTGGCAGTTGATGGATACAGCGGCAAAATTGTTGCTGAATCCACCATGCCAATCAATAACAACCTTGTCATTTATGAGGAAATAAGTAGGCAAGTACATTAAAGGAAATTAATATTCAGCAGTGAATAACTAAAACTGTTGTTATAATCTCTAGCATGTCAACATATTGACATCAAAGTTTTAGTTTTGTATTTTTGTGTTATCTATATCGTCTTTTCATTGATTCCAATGCGTTTCTCTAAATAGAGATCAGTCAAGTTCAGCGCAGTTCTATGCACATGCAGTAATTATCTTAACTTTATTTTACCTGTCCCTGTACATGCAAGAGAAGCTGTCAAGACACAGACACAACCTCAGCAGGCAACCATACCTCCAAACAAAATCAACAACAGTGAGGTTTTTATATTACTGACTGCACTGAAAAAATAACTAGTACAATAAAACATGGTATTGAAATAACATGTACAGATGTATTCTGTTTTGTGGCCCGATTTATTTTAGTATATTTTTCTAAAAAAGTGAGGATGAAAGCATTTGAAATGGAAAATAATGTTCCTTACTTTTGAAACTGCTCCATTATTGCTAAATAGTACATTTTCTGCAGTGTACTTTCATTCAGTCTGAAAACATGTTTTGTGGTCTACAGAACCTGAGAGTAGAAAGGATTTGGCCAGAAGTAAACCATCAAGCAGGGCCTCGTACACCTGCTAGATCAAGAAGTCATCAGCATGGAGGAAAATATGACAAAATTCTGCATCTCCAACCTCACATGTCAAATAAGCCCAATTGGACTAAGAGTAGTGCAGTCATGGAATGCGCATAGGATTCCAGGTATTCTAAAATGATTATGTACAAAGCTTTAGATGTAATGATACCTTGATCCCCATAAACATCTTCATACAACATACAGAACATCACTAGTTGTTAATCATTTGTTACCCTCCAAGCTGATGTTCTGGCCGTGCACCTCATAATGCCCCCCTACAGTGAAGTCAGAGCTGAGGAAGCCGTCAGGCCCAGGTATCATAACCGCATTGTTGTCATCTGTGATGTAGAGGGTTGGGCCCTGTACCTTTGATGGACAGGTTTTCAAGGAAAGAAGGAAGGAAGGAAAAAGAAAAGAAAGAAAGAGTGAAGGACGGGGGTGTCACGTTAGTATTTTTATAATCACTGTAATTCTGATAGTTTACTAAATTAACTTAATGGATTAGACGAAACAACAATACCTGGAATATCCTGCAGATGTTTTCAATTGTCATGGTGTCCCTCTCCAGAGTAACGCATTTGGTGCCTCTGAAGAACATGAACGTCTCCATGACTGCAGAAAGAATTAGAATACTAGCAAACCCACGCTTGTCCAGCTCAATACAAGAAGAAGTCAGTAACTTCCAGGTCAAACCAAATCGGATATCAAAAATGTCAATATGAAACCTGACATTTACCCATTTCCTATTTTTAATTTGTGCATACAATCGAAAGAATGAAAAACAACTTATTTGATTTTTTTTATCTTGGATTTGTACAAGAATAATGAAATAAGGGTCGTTTTTTCGTTTTCTGATTGTGGAGTTTGAATTGAATATGAAAAGAATGAATGATGCACGGATTTCATTCCATAATGTGGGAACTTGTTCATTTTCATCCAATGAATAATTAAAACATTTTAAAAAGTTGTATTATGGGAAAAACCGGAAGCACATAATGACTTCACACTGAAAGGTGAACTAGACAAAATTAACCCAACCTTTAAAAGTATCTCATTTTGCATCTTATTCCACAACAGACCTTTTTGGCATCTGGAAATTCAGATCCAAAAAAACAAAAAACAAAAAAACCCTGCATTTATTACAAAGGTCTTTTCATGTCACTGTAAATGTAATTTATTAAACACTGCAGCAAAATATTTAACGCAAACCAATTATATTAAATAACTTTAAATATATTAAAAACCCACATTTTAATATTAAAGGAAACTGTTTTTATTCTTTAACTCTCAGGTCTATGAATAATAGTTAATCATCAGACATTATTTCTCATCTTTTTACACTTCTGTACCATTACACCTCAGAGGCAAACATTGCACATTTTACTCCACAACATTTGCTTGACACCCTTAGTTACTAGAGATTTCCAAAATTAAAATTTTTCATAAATCTTCTGTCCAGTAAAAAACTATGTAGCAGCTATTTCCAAATTTGTTTTAAGTGTGTTGAGTATTTATGATATGCTCATGGATGAAATGTTCCTTTGTTGGTCAAAAAAACCCTCCTGTTTCTTAAACAAGCTAATCAAGCTCTTTGACATCCTGTGTGTGTGTGTGTGTGTGTGTGTGTGTGTGTGTGTGTGTGTGTGTGTGCTACAGTCTGACATACTCACGTATTTTTGGTCAAGGAAGAGACCTGTGAAAACAGCAAGATGATTGGACCAATATTTTGGAAGATATGAGTAACTTTGGAATACAATATCATAGAATCATCGTGGGTTACATAGCAACAGATAAATAAAACCACATTGTCATGGTGTCATATTTCCTGAGCAGAAACAGACAAGCTAGCTGAGAGGTTATTCAACTGAAAATGCCAATGTATAGATGTGTGTCTATAAAAAATAAATAAATATATACACCCTACATACATGCATACATACACTAACTGTATATACATACTCTTATCTCTAAAGTAACATACCGTTGGCCATATACACATCTTCATATATGATTTCATTTTCACAATCATGAAAAATGTTTAAAATGAACAGCATAGTGGTATGAAATGTAGGATTACTTTAATAGAAAGAATTTAAATCTGGTCTGGATTTGAATAATGAGATTTAGGTGCTAATTCGTTCTTTTCATATTCAATTCAAAATCCACAATATGACAAAATTCTGCATCTCCAACCTCACGTCAAATAAGCCCAATTGGACTAAGCAGAGTAGTGCAGTCATGGAATGTACGTAGATTCCAGGTATTCTAAAATGATCATGTACAAAGCTTTAGATGTAATGATACCTTTATCCCCATAAACACTGTCCATCTTCATACAACATACAGAACATCACTAGTTGTTAATCATTTGTTACCCCTGTTTCCCTGTTTCAGGCCGTGGGATACCCAATGAACTCGCTGCTGGTGGGTGTCCTGCAAAAATTTCTGAGGAGCAGCTGCCCAATGCTGCTATTGTGGCAAGCATGGACGAGCAAGAGTTGGCATCCTCGTTGACTTGGATGTCAACCTTCAGGACTGACCCCTTTTCATCTGAGCAGGTCAGACGTCATGCAGAACTGGACTTTGGGGAGAACTACCCTGACATTTCCTCTTCTTTTTAATCATCATTTTAACTAATGCCCCCCTGTATCTTTTATTTTAACTTTCTATTTATCTTGATTTTTAATTCGACTTTTAACCAATGCTTTTGTTTTTTTTTTCTTAATGTTTTATACTGTTTTATCTTCCTAATGTTTTATATTTACATTCCCAGTGTTTCATCAGTGGGGGCCCTCTGGCCCTCCACTGGACCTGCAAGTTTGAATCTGAAAAACAGTTTTAGAAACAACAGTATCTGATAATTGTTTTAATAACACTTTATGATGAGAAGAGGTAAATTGTACTGATATGTATATTAGGCAGACCTAACTTTGTCTATAGTTTTATATATATATGTGGTTATTGTAATATCAGTTCATGGCATGTCAATTTTTGGTTTTAGAACACCTGACTTAAGATTTTCCATACTTGTGAAAATACTCAGCATTATTCAGCATTCATTATCACAAATAAGACAATCATAGGTCATATGTTTTGAAAATTTTTAAGTTATGTGTAGTACAGTGTAAACTTTTGGACAATAAAATGTTTTAAAAATTATGTTTGCAGTCAACACAGGCAAAGGCATCTGTAACTGCCGCTGCCTGGGCCTCTGTCAGGGACACTGGTGTTCTGCGGATGGAATCTGCAAACTCCATCAGCTGCTTCTTCACTGTGGTGGACACTTCTTGCAGTCCCTGGGCTGCCAGGACAACCTCTTCAATTTGATCCAAAACCAATTGGAGGCCACTATCTGGTCGACTGAAAAAAAATGCAAAATATACAACAAGCAAAATTATGTCTTTTTTTGTTGTGAAGAAATAGCCTATCTACAGCTAAAGCAACTTACAAGGTGATTTTAACCGGAAACAGTTTCAACTGAATGGCTTCATATAACCTACATAAGCAAAGAAGACCATCAGCGCGAATATTGACTGTCTATATAGTAAGTTGGTCAGAGTCCCCCGAAATCAGACTAAACTACTGCAGGCAGACCTTACAGACAAAAGTACTTTAGCTATTAATTGACCAGTTTAGGAGAAAATCCATACAAATGTACAACCCAAAAGGTTGTGCAAAAAAAATGCACCAATGTAGGTACCTCAGTCTCCTCTTTTTATTTCCTGCAGACGATCGAAGGCAAGGTGGGTAGGGTTGTGTTCTGGGTCTGTAAAGACATTTTAAGAATATCCTGTCAATGGGTTATTGAGCTTCAGGTCAACACAACCTGTATGTGGGTTGTAGGACTGGCTGCCTGCTCTGGCTGTGAGGAGGTGGATGTGCAGTTCTGTCTGTTTCGATAATGCTTCAATCATGGTGCGCATTCTGCAGTCAAATGTTTCAGCCTGGAATCTCAGATCAAGCAGTGTAGCAATGGTCTCCACACTCAACACTCACTCACTATCCTTTTGTAAGGTTGATGTGCAGCTGGAGGGCTTTCTCATCCTGAACTTGGCGTTGTTTTCTATTAATTGTGTACCACAGTATGCAGACCAGTGGAATTCATTAGACCCTGACATGCTCTGCTCTTAGGGAAGTTAAATGGTGGCCATGTATAATGGAAAGAGCACCCCCCGACCCTATTTAACTGAGTGGTGGGTGTGAGATCTGTTCTTACTCAGACCAGGCTCTCCTTCACAATGCAAACACTACATGGTGTGTGTTTGTATGTGCTGTGTCCAACTCCTGCAGGAACTTTACATGTGGTCTCCTCATTTGCAGCTGCATTTGGCAAAGCTTCTCTTTTACTGTTGTGCTGGAAAGGAAATAGCCTACAATGCCCCTGGAACATAGCACTGTGTTCTAAGGCTAATTATGAGGGTAATGCATTAAAAGAACATTGGAAGGGAAATAAATCAAAACAAATTACTGTATAAAGTGAAAAAAACAACAGGTTCAGTGTTTCTTGAAGTGCCAGCACACACTTAGTGTAGTGGTGTTTTTCTGCCACTGTGTGGTTCAGGAGAAGAGCTGCTTAAAAAAGTCCATGGACTGATTAAATCTGCAGTGTTTCCCATTACGCTTAGCAGTGAACCCATTATCAACTGAGTGTTTAAAGTTTTTCCATGTGTTTTGTAACTTAAAGAAATAAAGGTAAATAAATAGTGGGATAGAATGTAGAATAGATGTCTTGGCTAATATGTAATAGAACACATGTATATAGTATGTATTTAGGGGGCCAAGCCAGCGGTGGCTGGGGGACGCGAATGCTAAGCATCGCGTCTCCCAGTCACCAGCAGTGCTGGGAACCCTATTGTTTTCGTTCGGATTTTTATTATTAGGGGGCCA
>JAPQRQ010000009.1:11102827-11119746 GCA_037367365.1 Apogon talboti | reverse complement strand
ATGAAATATATAAGCTTACATCTTAGTGTTATCTATGGAATAATGATAATAATAATAATAATAATAATAATAATAATAATAATAATAATGATAATAATAATAATAATAGTAAAAGTGTTCGAGACGACAACCTGCATTACTTAGCGTTAATTTTGTAGAGAAAATGTGCCTGGTCTCTAGCTAAAAAACATTTAGCTTAATTTAGCTTAGCTATGCTATGTGTGAGCTACTCCCTGGGAGGCGGCGGCCTCCTTCCCAGAGGACCCCTCCCGGGGCCAGGGGGCTTCTCCCCGGGACTGGATGACGTGCTTCAGAAATCGAACCAAACGTTTGGCTCCTGACCTCTCCCGGCAAGTTTGTGTCAACGGTTTTCTAGGTGAATTTTCTTCTGATTTAATGGAGGTATTAGCATTCCAGTGTGGAGGTTATTGACATTTATTTTTGCGTGTGGCCTTTGTTTTCGTTTTGCTGTCAGTTTGTTTCATATTTCAAGAAGAAATCTGATAGACTATAGATACAGTTTGATGTTTTAAAGTACCATATTAGCTTTCAAATCTTTCAAGGGGAACCTGTAGTACTCTCAAGAGCTTTAAAAACGCACCACAGTTATTGTTTTTAGACTTATATCAAGAGTACACCCAAAAACCAGTGAAGGGTAACGTAAATTCTGGTGTTGAAAATCTGTCTTTACTCACAGAAAGTATTGAAAAATTGGTTACAAAAAAGTTCATTTATTTTTAAAATTGAGTGATGTGTTTTTAAACCCCTTGACTGTATTTGTGTTCCTCACTTGGAGATGAAATAATATAAACAATATTTATTATTATTATTATTATTGTTATTATTATTATTATTATATTGTTAAGACTGAAAGCTGTTGTCAATAAAGCAGTAGTACATTTTTATTTTACGTTTCACCTCAATTCAGAGGTCATTACAGTCTGTAGTTAAAGATGGAACCCATAAAAACACATTTATTCAAAAGGTACTTTAATTTATGTGAATATGACACAGCTCATGCAGTCAGTGAGATACACATACATGTAATGCTAGTACAAAAATTGTCAGTGTTTTCATCGTTTATATTAACTCTTAGTTCACATAGTATATGTTCTGTCAGTCACTTCAAAATACTGGTCGACAAAAAGTCCTGTTAGTCTTCAGAGGAGTCTCTTCAACATGGGTTTAATAAATGCTGCTGGGTGTTATTGGTGCACCGGAGGTTTGTAGGACACAGGTTAGGTTTGGCACAAATGGCTGTAATCAGGAAGGAGGGCTCCAAGGGCATGAATTCTCTGTACGGGTCAGAGTCACAGTTAACCTGGAAGGTAATAAATTGAAGTAGAATGTGGGAGCAGTAGTTAGGACAGCAGTGACAAGACGAGGAGAATGAGTCCTTCAGACAGTACTGTACCTGAGAAAAAGATGTGAGAAACAGATGTGTGTTCGAGAGTCCTGAGAGGGAGGTGTCACTTGGGTGGTTCTTCAGACTCCGATGATAAGCCTGAGGAGAGGTGTGGATGAGCTCGCTGTTGTCGTGACATAACAAAAACATAAAGCCTAAAGATGGCTCCATACCTGCAGTGCTATCTGCAGTGCAGAATATTGCACCCACACCTCCTGCTGTTGCGCTGCGGAGAGAGAAACCGCTCCACCTCTGCCTGCTTTTTCTGTCACAGTGAGGTAGTGAGCCCACACACATTCCCCCACAGCATGCACCGTCTTACTCTGAGTGTGAACTACAACACCACAAAAACACGGACATATATCACAGAAAATCTGAAAATGAAATGAGAAAATTCAAGTGTTTACATCTTATTAGAGGTGGAAGAAGTGTTTGGATAATAGTAAAGATATTATTACCCCACTGTGACAAACCAAAAGTACTTAAAGGATGAACCCTTTGATTATGTAAAGTAAAAATTGTCATTGTGTCGTAAATTGATCCCCATCAATATTTTACTATAACACGGTATACAGTATACACAAATTAGCTATAACATTCTGAACACTGTCACGTAAACTGGTAATAATATTGATTAATTAATTATAATGGCATCTTCAGGTGGGCAGGATGTATTAGGCAGCAAGGGAACATTTAGTCCTTGAGACTGGAATTAGCAAAACGGACAAGTGTAATGATCTGATCTGTAATGATCTCATCTTGGACAAGGACCAAACTGTGATAGCTTGAAGAAGGGGTAAGAGCATGTCCAAACCTGGAGGACTCATGAAGGAAAACACAACAACAACAAGACTCATTCCGATGGAGAATCTGTGGGATCTGTTCGACAAATAAAGCCAATCCATGGAAGCCTTCCGTTACAACTTACAGGACTTAGACGATCTGCTGCTGACGTGAATGTGACAGACACCACAGCACATTGTTAGAGCTCTTGTAGATTCCAGGCCTCAGATCAGACCTGCTGTCTCGGCAAAAAAAGGGGCTTACGTACTGTTAGGCAGGTAATAATAATAACAATAATGTCATTTTCCAAAGACACTTAACTGAGCTGAGATCTGGTTGTCCTCCTTCAGACTATTTTTGTTTGGTGCTAAACACTGACCTACAGTTTTGGAACCCCATTGTCTACCCATTGGAATTAGATGCTTGTTTAAGTCACTAATATATTCACATTTCCCATTTTCATACTTCCACCAAATTAATTTCAAGGACTAAATGTTCACTCACTCCCTAATACAGTATATATCTGAAAGGTGCCATTGTAAATATAATGCTTTTACCACTTGTCAATGGTCATAATGTTAGGAATGGTCAGTTTTTTTTTTTAATGTTACTACTGAAGATGTTAAAGGTAAACTCATTTGAATTGTTGATTGCTATGTGTTTTTTTTATATAGAGCAAGGCATCACATTCTTTAAGATCATCATGTGTAGCGTTGCAGTGCTGTGAGAACCACATATCTTATAAAAAAAAAAAGGTCCTGTTTTCAGCTTGGAAAAGAGTGTATTTTCCAGCTTATCTAAGGCTTTATTTATCTCAAGGACAGGAGAATGATCTATAAAGGGACATTACATCCTAGTAGTCATTGTTTAACAGTTGTGTGCAAGAGAGGAGAATATGAAGAGGATGTCATCAGTTTATTTTTAAGCTTATCTTACTGTCAGGCAGCAGCAGGTGGAGGATATCTTTAGCAATAAGGAAACCCACGACGCCATAATTCATGGCCCTGTTTCAGCAAAATAAATGAATAAAAGCATTCCCTGAGTTTCATCATGAGGGCAATATGAAAAAGGCTTAACTGTGTCCTTGAACTCAGTGTTTACCTGGGATACGTGGGATGGAAGAGCGGAGGGACAAACATTCCCAGGGGAAAGATGAGCTCATTACCGAGGAGAGATGGTGTGACAGAGAGACTGAAGGACACAAGAAAAGACTGATACATGTTCAGAAAATTACATTACCCATAGTCTGAAACAACAAAAGAACACAGACACTTACATGTCATTCACTGCAGTCTGCTCAGACAGATGTTTACTCTGCCTCTTTTGCCACAGAGACAACGACTGGACGTAGTTTGAGAAGAAGTTATGTCTGCTGACGGTCACCTGAAATTGTACAGGTTGAAAACATACGGTTAGTAGTGGTTCCTTTTTCCTGAATTATTTTTATATTGTCAGTGACCTGCGTTACAGTGAACCCATGAAATAAATCTATGATGCTAAGATATGTCAACGTGTGTGTGTGTGTCTAGGTGACTCTGGCCATGTTTAATGGTGCGGTGTGTAAGACTTATTTGCATATGAATGACCCTGTTTCATTTTTCCCTGTCACATGAGTCACTGCTAAAAAATGCTAAAGGTCTTCCCTGGTGTTCTGTTTGTTCTTTCTAGGCTACCATAGACATTTTGCAGCATAACAAGAGGACCCACACTTTCTGTACTTAGAAATAAATCATCCTCAGGTAGGAATAACCACACAACATTTCTTATAAAAATGATTTTCAACATTATATTCAATTTATGCATTAGGTCTCCTTAAACCCAGTACACTCCATTCTTGTATCGTGTAGATTTGAACTAATTTAATACAAAAAACTAAAGGCTGTCATTAGAGTCAGTGTATTATTTTGTCTCTTTTGGACTTTTTTAGATAAGAGAATATTAACCCTGATCCACACTCAAACGTAGTAGGTGACAGTAAGGTACGTTAACATCAGATGCCACTCAGTGTAAACCAGAAACAAGGAAAAGAAGAGAATGAAGAAAGTCCACCCTAAACATATTATGGATATTATATTACACTTCTGCAAGTAGCAAGTAAATAATACTTAATAGCACTTCCCAAAACAAAGACACAAACACATTCACAACATAAATACAGCATGAAATAAATAAAGTTAGATTTTACACTATAAAATTCAAGACATCCATATAAACACAACATAATATCCAGAAATAAAATCCAATGGCTATACTGTACGTAATTATATCAGATAATATAATATACCTATTGTAATTAAAATCATAAAAATACCACTATCTAAAAGTGGGTTTTAAGACAAATCCCAACTGATTCCAAATGCCTAATTTCTTTAGGCACTTGAATCCTCCTAAATCCCCCTAAATCCTACACACAGGACTGTGGACTCCTAGACCCCCAGAAAAATACTGTAGCTACATCAAATCATGAGCCTAGAATGTACACACCTTAGAAAAAAGCAGGTCAAGCTCCGCTGCATTCATCTCTTCTTTAGTCCAAAGTTTGGGAATTATGGTCTGAACCTGTAGAAAGAAAGAAAGGTCTTTATATAAAAGTGTTAACATAAGAACAAAAATACAGAACTCTTCATAGCTGACTCGTGTTACCTTTTTCATAACAAACTTAAAAGACTTCTTATCTGTCCACTTTTGTTCATGGAGTTTTGACTTGAAAGAGGAGAAAATATTTTGGATTATCTCCTCTGCCTGTTGAGAAAAGATGGTATTAAAAGCTCCTCATATTAGCCACTTAAGTCTAAATTCTTTAATGGATTCACGACGGCACCAGTCGTCATAATGTCTCATCACCTCTCTATGTGCCGTCCTTTCACTGAGAAGGTGTGTGAGAACTGAACCAAATCCTCTTTCAGTCTCCATCACACAGCTTTTCCAACGAGGAGCGACCTGTTGAAGATCCCCATAATGAAGAGATGACTCAAATGAAACAGCTCACAGGTGTAGTTTTTTAAAGATAATAATTAAGTGGTGACTCACCCCCTCATTGTTACCCAGAGCCACTGACAAATTCCTTACTGTTTCAGAAAATCTGGAGTCGAGGGCAGGCATCAGGGTGTGCAGCAGGTTGAAGATCATGTAGGTATGAAGTGGACCTCTGAGTGAAGTCAAATGTGGCAGGAAAAGGTCAAGAAATAGAAAAAGAAACGGTCTATGGAGGGTTGACTGTGGGATGTTTCGTGTCACTTACAGTACCTGGCGCTCAGCTCATGTCTGTTCAGCCATTTGCCAACAGTGCGGGACATTTGTATGATGTATGGCAAATTATGCAGGAGGACGTGATCATCTTCAGAAAGAGACAGTGGATGAAAAGCAGCCTGCAGACAGCCCAGCCAGTCAATCAGCGGGGCCTGACTCTGTTGGCACATCAAATGTGAGTAAACATGTTATTACAGTGAATCTACTTTCAGTCTACATGCTGCGGCAACCTGCTGTTTCTGTACCCGCAGCTCTTTGATGGTCATGCGCTGATAAAGCTGCCCTTTCGACAGGCGGTATTGCAGAGGCGCAGCAGCCACAGCGAGCTCAGAGGACAGAGAGATGAACATGCCCACATGGATTATGTTGTTGCTGGACGGGGACCCGAGTAGGTCCAGGTACCTCTGACACGACGCCAAGAACGGACGTAGAGTCTTAATATAAGAAAAGACAATGTATGAGGTAAATTGGGGAATGTGAATCGTAAAAATATTTTGCATCGATAAATGACTGGAGAAGTCATGAACCTCAGTTTTAACTTGAGATTTTTCTATTTTGCTGTTCCATTCGATTGGGATCAGTAGATCTGGCTGATCAATCTGTTGACAAAGAAAGTTTAGTTAAGCTGTTGATGAAGCCCTGTTTTATCAGGGCAATACTTTCAGCACGATTTTTAGAAACTGTGTTAGTGAACACTGGCCTGAATGTATCTTCTGTTTGTTCCATGGCCGATTTCCTTTGGGTCTTTGCCTACATAGAGGTTGAAGAAGGGAAAGGTGGCGTAGTCTCTCATTAACAGGCCCAGGGTGGAGTTAAAATCAGACTGATTCCACTGACCTGACACTGCCCAACCCCCCAGCTGCACATGCAGAGAAAGAGAGATAAAAACAACACAGGTAAAAAAACAAAACAAAACAAAAAAAAACTTAACAGATTCCTAAAAATGTAGCTCTTTGAAATAATGGATTTATGTGATGGATTTGTTAAATTACTAAATAAATAATGACTTTGTTGTCCTTAACCTACCCAGAGGGGGGCTATATGTGTATTTTTATATTACAAGAACATACTAATCTCACATTTTGAATGAGTGTGAGGAAGGGCTCTTCTCTAGCTGCCTCTATGGATCTGATGTCCAAACAGGAATGGTAGAATCCTTTGGCCTTCTGCTCCGCTGAACCAGCTGGGCCACCGTTGGATTCTGACAGACACAAACAAACAAAGCACTAATACACTCCAGCCTCTTTGTTAGCTACTTCATGTCAACTGCTCATTCATGTAAATATCTAATAGGCTGATCACATGACAGCAACACAATGCATTTAGGCAGATAGACCTGGTCAAGAGGATCTGCTGAAGTTCATACTGAGCAGAAAAGTGATTGAAGTGACTGTGAATGTGACATAGTTGTTGGTGCTGGGTGGCCTAGTCTGAATATTTCAGAATGTGCGTATACAATACTGTCAACAACCGTGTCTAGGGTTTACAGAGAACTGTCTGAAAAAGAGCGGCAGGAGAATGGCCAGACTGCTTTGAGCTAACAGAAAGGTAACAGTAACTTAAATAAATACGACCAAGGTATGCAGAAGAGCATCTGTGAATGCATAAAACACTGAAACTTGAAGCATTCCTACCCAAGATCTCCCTGAGATGCTGCAGCAGTGAGGTTTTTCTGTCTTTTATTTTCTCCTCTCTCAGTCGTCTGTCTTGTCTCCTGTCACTTCGTCCCCTTTGGTTCTGTGGATGTCCAGGGATGCCCTGGCCTCTTTGTCTCCCCCTCCCCCAGTCAGATCCACATGAGAACAGGAAGTAGTCACAGGGCCGAGTGAAGGGATCCGCGGACATGGAGAGATGAGCCGAGGCCCACTGACAGGCTGGGGATAGACATGGAGTGACTACAGGACACAACGGGACAAAAGTTAGATGAAATGACCAGTCTTTCATTTTTCTGTCAAAGTGCTGCAGCGGTTTATCTTGCAGAAAGTATTACCAGTGTCTGCCTCCTTATTCCCTCTGCTCCTGTTTTGGAGATTTCGATGTGCAAAGTAAACTAGTCCCACAATGACCGCACACAAGCAGATCCCCACAAAGAGGAGCAGCTGCTGTCTGTGGTGAGTCCACCCTGGTTTGGCCTCTTCACTGAACTGGCTTTGGTCCTGGTGTTCGCTGTTGGACTCTGGCAGCTGTGGCTGAGGCAGAACACTGAGCTGGAGCTGGGATTGGTGCTGTGCCTGGTGGAGGTTTTGGGTGTTTGAAGGCAACTGAGGCAGAGGTTGAGACTCAAGTCCTCTCTCAGGTTCTGGATCTGATGATGTTTGGACTGATAACTGAAGATAATGAGTAAGTAAAACAAACAAATGACAATAATGCTTAAAGGAAATGCATTTTGCTTCAGTAATGTGTGTTAACAATAAAAAAACGCTGATAGGTAACATTGTACACATGTAGATTTAAAAGAAAATGTCTTGCATCTAACTCCTTGGTACAGGTTGCATGTGCAGCTAAAATGGTATTTGTTTATAGTAATCCCTGAGGAGGAAAACCTTTCAAAAACTGTATTTCACAAATATTTGAGGGACAAAATGCAGGGCAGTATGGCATACAAACATTTAATAACTAAAGTAATGTCACTGGACATTTCAGATACTTTTAATGACATTCTTCCTTTTCCCACTTGTCATTTTAGATATCCACAACATCAACAGCATTTTTCTTAGGAAAAAAATATAAATTTTGTTGTTCTTGTATATTGAGCTTTCAATTTCAGATGTATACCGAAGAATGAAACTCAGCAATTGAAGTCGTATTAATAGAAACTCCATTTTCAGATATTAGATATCTATCGATAGTTGTTTTCAGTGACAAGTAAGAAATGCCGATACTAACAGCAATGTAGATATCTATTACTGCAGTTTTGATTAACTACAATAAATTGTGTCTACACACCGTGCACGCATTATAACTTCCCCAGAGTGTACAGCTGTGGCCCATCTTCGAGGAAATTCCATTTTAAGCCTTGAACAACAGAGTGTACATTTTATTTTATTTATTCTTTTTCTGACAAGGTCCTACCTCAAGCTCTGTTGGAGTTTCAGTCATTCTTATCATATAGATGTGTCCCTCTGTGTTTCTCTGTTCTGTTGCATCCTCTGGCTTTTACATTTGATGTCTGACACGTGTCGCAGTCTCCTCCTGCTTTTCTTCCGTCAAACAGCTGTCATCTCAGCTCTCTATCTCTTTCCATCACTCACTTCTCTCCTCATCTGACACTGATAAAAACAACTCTACGGCCTACGTCTTAGTCTCCTCTCCAGATAATCAAGCAAAGACTATAGTTGTATTCTGGGACATTCAGGAGGATGTTTTGTGGTTTGTGGATCAGATACAAACTTTCCAGAGACTGCAGCTCTGAGACTCACTATCTCTCATGTTTGCAGGATTAAAAGTCTAAGAGGATGAGGCAGGGGTCGGTAAGTTAAGGCCAAGGACATGGCTTTTTCTTATATATTGTTGAATGAGGGCAAACACTTCCTGGAAAGTAAACACTGTTAGATGCACACGCACACGAGGCAGTCGTCATTATCAGCGCAACACATGGCTGGCAACAACTGATAGAGCACTTTTACGTCCCTCAGGTCATGTAACAGGGTAGCACATCATTGAGAGGCCGGGAGGAAACACGTTTCATTGATGTCACATGGAGGCAGGCTAAAAACAGAAACTAATGACACAAACAAATGTAACGGAATATCTGATACTGTTCATACAAATGCTTAAACCTTTCATTTACTGTGTTCAAGTCTATATAAGTGCATCACTATTATAACTGAAAAAGCAGACAACTTTTTTGGCATTTTATTTATTTATTTATCTATCTTTTGATACAGCCAAAGAGGGTGGGGTGGGGCTACTTATTGTTTTAGACATATACACATTCACACATATTAAACAGTAATTTATAAAAAAGTTATATGAAAAGACAAGGCATCCGCATTTAATACATGAACAAAACACAAGATAACACCAGATAAATGCATTTGTGAAGGCATCATCATGTTCACAGAATCACATGGTGATAAAGTTAGGGCCACAAAACCAGAGCAATTGGTGCAAAAATACAAAAAAGACATAATACTAGAGGAAATGCCACCACCACCTACATAGCTAACATGCAATGCTGAGTCAATATTGCCTTGTTTTGTTAGTAATTCTGGTTTAACTGCACCAGGCTCAATGCAAGCACAAGTAACAACAGTTTTCTTATTGAGGAATTAATTTCTGTGGCTGCAAACCAAAAGGCTCAATGCAGAAAGGAACAATGGAATTTAAAAAAAAACACAGTGGAGAAGGCACATCGCCAGGTTAAAAATAAAACCACATAGTTGTAAGCAGTTATCAATGAAATACAGTACAGTAAGATAAGAATAGTATATAACCAACATGAACAGACTAAATTACAAAACATGAGTAATGGAGCAGAGTAGTGGTATTTACTGTAACAATAGAACAAATCAAAGCAAATCACAATACCGGCCTCAAAAACAAAAAAGATGATAAAAAAATACAAAAGTCTTAAAACAATGACTTTCTATGTTTGTAATTAACCTAATTCTCCCCAAAAGCTTTGAAATATTTGGTCTCTATGTATAGCCGTTACCTAAAGCTCAGAGCTACAGCCTCTACTGTTCTATTATCCTGCTGTCTGAACGGATCATTTTTGTACTTGTATACGTGAAGAAACCTTACTAACTAAGAAAAATGGTCCATAAATTACATTATTTAAAGCCAGAGACTCTGAGAAAATGCATATCAAAACTATTATGTTCCTAGATGTGTCAGTCTGTAATGTGCAGCTGATTTAGAGTTAAACTGACACTGAAAGGGTTTTTTCCACTTCACTACAAACTGTGCAACGGTCACATAATAGGTCCTGTTTTCAGCCATGCAGCTGACCTTTATAACTACACTTTTTTTTTTTTTTAGATCCAACAAATTGAATCTGTGCTTGGTAAATCTGTGCTTGACTGTTTTGTTCATAATTTGCACCCAAAAAGCATGCATCTAAAAATACTGTTAAATCAGCTCAAAGCTATTGTTTGAGAGGTAATGCCAACGCTTGTTCTAATCTTGCTCGTACGGGAATGACTCAGTAAAAAGAGCAACAAGACAATTGTATACATGCCTCTTAATGATCAAATTCACATCACAGAAGAGCAACATTCACCATTTTGTTTTTGTTTTTGCAGTCAAGTTATAGCCCTAGATGACTTTAAAATGCTATCAGAGTTGATTGGCTGATACACAGCATTTTCTAGGAAGGAAAGCGTCATCAGCCATGCTCACAGGCACAATTACTGCCATGGTGTTCAATGTTTGTTATACCAGCTACCAACAGCCAATCAGAGGGGTGAAATCTGAGGAATGGTCAGATAGATGGTTCCTGATACCACCCACTCGTCAGTTAGAATGGTAAATAGAGCAGTCAGTAATGAAGGAGATCTCTCAGTAAATGGTGCTACAAACTATATAGGGACTTGTTGAAGAAAGGCAACTTGATATTCATCAGACTGCTCTTTTGACCAAACTTTTCTTGTGCAAGTTATGCGGAACATTTTAGCGTAAACATACAATTGGCACAGAAAAAGTACATTCTAGCACACAGAGAAGGCTAGAACAGAGATTTGAGAATAATGATTGGGAAAAGAAGTCTATTTCAATGCAGTACATTACTTCTGCACTGAAGTGGAGTGAACAACGATGGGGAGAATACTACACCATGTCTGCATGCAAACAGACCTTTTCACACAACACATTCACACTCACACCTGCGCGCACACATAAAGCCCTGTTGCGAAGGCAAAACGGCAGCTCAATGGATCCTGTGCTTTTGGATTTGGTTCATAGTTAAACTGAGTGGCAGGTGCTCCCACCAATCACTGCGCAGCCTGCTTGGCTCGCTGGGTGTGGCACTTCATACACAGGATCTTACCATCCAATGGATAGCAGCCATTTTCATCCGCTTCTATGGAGAGTGGACGAGCACAATCCTATAACACAAAGTAAAAAAAAAACACTTCAGATTTTCATTAAACTATTTCTATTTAAAGGACACTACTTAAGACTTCCACAAGATTATGTGCTTGTGTGAAGTTTGTTTTGGACTAATGTTGATCTGGGAGCCAGACATCTATTGACATTAGCTGACTGCATTTTTGAGCCAACAGCATCTCATATTGCACACTGTTTCAGTAGGAGAGCAGAGGAGAGGCGTTGTAGAACCTGAGAGCGAGGGTAAAGATTTACACAGAAATCTGACCTGAAACTTCTACATAGAAATCAGTGGCTGTTACCATGGATGAAGGCAAACAAAACCAGTCTTATCTTAACAATAGTTTTAAGACAAGAGAGCTGGATATTTTTTTAGTATCATTGGTAAAAAATTCCATAATTAAACATTCACATATCATATCATAATTCAAACGGTATAAAGAGACTTTAAATCTACCCTGGGCCTGTGTTTTGAGGCTATAGAAGATCTACCCAATGACACCCCCATCTTAGTCTAATCACAGGTGTTTTCAGACAGATAGGGGGGTTAATACATGATTGACAGATGTAATTACCAATAGCTGATTAGATTCTGGCAGATATGGCCTGAATATGACTCTATTGCTCTACTCTATGCCTCACCATGGAATGGCATGAAATAATGTCAGGTCAGAAGGCGAAAGCTGCAGTGAATGGTGTATACTTTCAAATTGTAGTTTTTTTTTTTCGTCCTGATTTTGGTTCGTACACCTGTAAGTAATATAAAAAAATTGACCGGCTTCCAGTGTATAACAGACTCCAACGCTAACTTCACCACAAGCATGCCATGTAGTGTAGCTTTAGTCTTACCTCACAACGGTAACACTTGAGGTGGAAGTTTTTGTCGAGGGCCACCACTCTCACCGTCTCCTCACTGCCTGGAGCTGGAATAATGGGCTCATTACAGCTCACACACAACGGAGAGAAACGCCTGGAAAAGAAAGGCTGTTTAGTTGGCTGGCTGCTCAGTGACATGATTACATATTTATGAAACACTGAACACAGGGTATTCTGATCAATTCAAAATTCTAATTAGTCTGTTGTATCTTGTCATGTCCTATCTTCATCAAACTGAATTATTTCATCAGCAGTTTAACAGCAAGCAAAGTTTTGGGTTTCTGTCGCCTAGTGTCATGACTGCAGAGCAGAAAAATCAACTTTCAGTGGAAATGAAAAGGAATGCAACATTTTTGTCAGGATAATCACTGAGGAATATCTAGTCAGTAGCCACCTGTGATAATCCTGGACACAGTAGGGGTTGTTGTTGTCATCAGTGATGAAGGGCGCCCCCTCAAGTACACAAGAGCAGGTGCTGCATCGGAAACAATGGGAGTGGAAACATTGGCCCACTGCCTTCAGGACACGGTCAGTGATCCTCTCCCCACATCTGGAACACACTGCCAGGGAATTCTGACCAGGAACACAAGGAGAGTGAATGTAACTCAAATGGAGAGTCTAAATTGTGATTAATCTAAGCACAGACAGTGGTATACGTATCACTGAGTCATCTTACTCATGGTGCACATGTCAATGTAGAGTTTGTATGTTACAGATCACATATGCAGAGTGAAGAATTCTGACAGCAGTTGTATAAATGTCCTCTCACCATATAGCAGTCTTCACACTGAGGAGAGCCATCCCTGTCGTAGAACTGCATGCCCTGCAGGGGGCAATGGCAGCTCATACAACAGAAGCAGTTGGAGTGGAAGAGCTTGTCCATGGCTCTCACGGCTGGTTGAGTACGGGACAGAGCTTCACCACACTTCCCACAAACCTCTGAGATTTGGAGAGGGGAAAAAAAGAAGGTTGTTATAAGAGCAATAAAACAAAGATGATTCTCATTCCCATCTCCACAGATGATTTAATGGAAAACAAGTGGGACTTTGTTCAGTGGAGCTCAGATGCTTACAAGGTCATTTATGTTAGGAAGGAGTGAACCACAACAGTAAACAATAGAATATTGTAAAAAAATATACTTTATATATTTGCACAAAAAAACAGTCATTAAAAATGTGAAAAAATAGCATAAACTTAAGTCTATGTAGCCTTACGTGTAAAATGTAAAAAAAAAAAAAAATAGCCTATGTAACATAATCCAGTTGTATTTCTTTCTTTTGACCATTCCTTTTGTGTGGTATTAAGATTAGGGAAGCACCAAAATATCAGTATATGCTGATGTCATTCACCAATGGCAGTGGCCTATGTTAATTTCCTGTGTTTTATTGAAGGGGGTTTCATGAATTGAGACTTACTGAAAGATAGTGTAAAAACAGTTCAAAGAAAAATCAGTATTGGCATTGTCCAACTTGTTTACTTTACACACCGGTATTTTATTTATTTATTTAACCTTTATTTAACCAGGTAAATTAGTTAAGAACTGATTCTCATTTTCACTAATGGCCTGGACATAAACAAACAACCAATCACTTTCACATTCACACCAATGGGCAATTTAGATTAACCAATTAACCTACTAGTACATGTCTTTGGTATTGGCCTAGATGTTTACAATCGATACATACCTAATTGAGATGTTTGAGGTAAAAGCCACTGGTCTACATCAACATAAAACGCATGTTGTCCATGAGTGCCTGTATGAATTTAATGGCTGAAGAATATTTCTCTTCCTGTGTTCAGGTGTCCACATGTGATTGTATGTGCTTGTACCTGTGGGAGGGGAGGTGATGACAGGTGCATGTGTGTCCATGTCTTTGATGAAGTCCTTGGTCATTCTCTCCAGTTCCTCTACTTCCTTCATATTCAGAGGAATGCCTCCACCTGGTACAGACACTGGTCCAGGTGGTGAAGGCTGCATGTATATAGAAACACACACAAAACCATTGGAACCTACTACTTACATACATTATTTACATGTTTTCTACAGCATGCTTTGTAGAACATTTCATTATTCACGACTGAGCAGTCTCTGAAAACACTCAATATGTCAGCTATGAACTAAATTATTTGTACTTTGTACTTTTTTACTTAAAGACTGTGTTTTAGTAACTCTTAAAAAAGCTGAAATGTACCGTTGAGGCAGGGGGAGTTTTCATTGGCTGGTTAAAAGATGGGGCAGGAGGTGCCATCGTCTTGGGTTGTGGAGGAGGAGGTGCAGCGGCTGGAGGGTTTAGGTTTGCATTCGCCTGACTGCCAAAGGGAGAACTCTTTATGTGATTAGAAGGTGGGGCAGCAGCCATTTTATTCGGGGGAGCGGAAGGTGCAGGGGGAGCTGCAGGAGGTGGAGGGAAAGAGCTGGTGGCTGAAGGAGGGGAAGGTTTATGAGCACTGCTGATTGGGGTTTGGTTCTGGTTCAGGTTCTGGTTCAGTTTCTGTGCCAAAGATGCTGATGAAGTTGTGGGTTTCCCTGCAAAACCAGATTTAGGAGCCACAGCGGGAGCCTTGGTGAAAGGCTGAGTGGCAGAGTTTGGCGCAGAATTGTGATTGGCTTGTCGGTTTGTTCTGGCTTTGAGTTCTTCTGCCCAGGGTGCGGGAGGCGGACGGTCTCCCATCTCTGGAGGTGGGAGAAAGGAGAGAGCTGGTTTTGGGGCAGTCGGGGGAGGAGCTGCAGGTTTGGGTGCTGGTGCTGAAGAATACTGGCTTGGTAACTGTGGATACATAAGAGTAAGCCTTGAAACAAGCTTTTGCTTTACAAACATTAAAACAAATCAAAGAGTAAATGTGAACTCATTGTGACACAAGCCTGGAGGAACATTTCAAATTTTGAGCACCATAAAACATTTACCACTGATCATATTTCAAAAAGGAGAAAGTTAGTATCTGGTGTTTACATTACAGGCTAAAATGCTGCAAGCGGCACTTTTATTATATTGAACAAGGTACTTTGATTAAAGTAAACATTGGAAGGGTTCCACAGTCTGCGCTTATCAGAGGTGCTTCGTCTTTCTGACATTCATTTGGCAGATTTGAGCCAACATTATTCCACCCTGATCCAGTACCTCCCAGTTGGATAAAAACACTCTCCATTTATGGCCCTCTCACTGGGTCTCTGGCAGCACACTCTGGCTTCATCACACTCTCATGCTCTCCACTCAGTTCTGTGTGCATCACTCTCTCTGCAAGTGTTTCCTCTCTCGGTGTGAATCACCAGATACCTCACTTTGTTTTCTTTTTCAGTCTAAAGTGCTGTGTGTGCAGTTCACTTATCATTGAGCTTTCAACCTGAGCAGATGAGCACAGACTAATGAATCAAACCTGGCATCGTTCCGAACTATTGGAGCTGACCTACCTTTACGGTTTTTTCTGTTCTGTGTGACTCATTCTCTTCCCTACATTCACCTTCCTATAAGTCAATGCCTGCTGTCATTTCGCCTCTTGTCTTTAGCTCTCAGGAGTACTGATGTCTTTGTAAGCGTGTCCTGGAATGTTTGTAACAGTATATTTTCAATTTTTCAGCTTTGTACCTTTGGGTTGAAAGGTCCCCTGGTCTCCATCTCAGACAGCAAGTCAGTTAGAGAGTCAAGCTGTTTATCAAAGCTTGTCTGCTTCTCCATCAGTCTCTGGTGGAGGAAGATATGAGGAGCAAACAGTCACACAGATACATTTATTTAAAATAAATTAACTGATAACAGTAGTGTGAAGAATGAATAAGGTGGCAATGAAATGGACGGAGAAAGGCGGCTAGAAAACGAGTGTAAGTTTTACTGACAATAAACATTTTACCCACAGATCAGACTCACACAGTGTAGTCAAGCCTTTATCAGATTATTTAGAGTGAAATATTGAACTATAAGTTACTAAATAACTGCACTCAAATATTGCAACAAATCTTTGGATGCAGAATGAAAGACTGAATGCTGAACTTAGCGAAGTGACTAATGATGACCATAAAAAATGAACGAATGTTTCATATATTTCTTTCTCTGCATTAAAGATAATCTTGGCAGTTTAATCATTTACTATATGCTCATTCTAATTTTAATCACTTTTTAAATATCTCTTACCTAACACCAACACCATCTAATTCCACAGACTAATGAATTTGTAGCCTGACAGATAAATTGGAAAGGTTTATGAATATTTCATTGCATGTCTAAAAACTATTTCTATACTATAAATGGCCAATAATCATGTTGAAGGCATGAAACTGGGTGAATTTCCCCAGGCAAATGCTAATGTCAATGGTGGGAAAATCTCAGAAGACCACAGTTACATTTATTTTGAAAAAGCATTTTCTTTCTCTCCATGGATTCACTATTGTTCCACAACAATGCCACTCACTGTCATCACATTATATTATGCAACGCAATGCATGTACAGTATATGCAACAGAGAGGAAGAAACATGCACACAAACTGGTTTCATTTGGTATAAAGACTGTCATGACTCACCTGTGGGTTTCCAGCAGCACTGGGGATACTGGTGCCAGAAACAGGGA
>JAPQRQ010000009.1:11092388-11102727 GCA_037367365.1 Apogon talboti | reverse complement strand
TTATTTGTATACTGATCTGCTCTGAACTGATCCCTCTGAGACAGGACACAGGAGAGGAAACCATTTTGGACTAAAATGTGGAGAACTCTACTTTTCCACCAAATGCACTGTGGACCGATTCCATCATTTATTTATGCATCATGCCCCAGAATGCCCTTTGGTGCAAAGTGAGAGAGAAAAAAAAGAAACAAGCACATACACATCAGCGTTGTCAGGGCTATTGGAAGGAACATAAGAAAAGCTGCTTTAAGGGGCCCAGCTCTACCACTCAAGTGTGTTAAATCTCTCATCACACCCACTCTTGTGGAGGGAGAGGAAGAAAGAAAGGGAAAAGAGAGAGATGGGAGGGAGGAAGTGAGAGCAAAGAATAGAATTACAAGAAAAAGGAGTGAGGAAAAGAACGGGAAGAGGCTGATATCGATTAACATGAGCTATCTAGATGCAAGCTGGATGTAGCTGATGGAGATACGTAGTGAACACAACCCTTCTAGCTGCTCCCTTGGTATATCACGTTAGTATTAAATGACATATTCTTTACATACTACTGTGGTTGGAAACAAAATATAAATTGTTCAAGAAGTGTACTGCTTCTGCTGTAATTTTGGGTTTGTTTTCAAAGGGTTTTATGTAAGAATTATGTAACCATCATGAAAATATGATGATTACACACAAAACTATGTAAAGTAGAGAGTGACTCTTCACTGGCTTCACAATTTGATTCTGTCATGGATTTGAATGGACAAGAATTCTTGATGCATCCTGGTGTTTCACATGTGCAATATTTTATCTTGCTGCACATGGCTACATTTATTTGTCATGCGTCAGGTTAATCTGAATGCCTTTATTGAGAAAGGGCTTTGATAAATCAGACAATAACAGTCTGTAATCTCTATAAACATCACCGTCTTTTCGGTAGCAGGATGTGTGTGATCCATCTGAGTCTGTAAACATTACAGAAACCGAACAAAAATCCTTCTGTGGTGCATTAAAAGGTGCGAATATTCACAGGTTTTGTGATTGATTTTGATGTCTGCATTTCAATGCATCTTAAAATGAGAACATTTCCACGCCACACACATCTTTATCTGTTAAGATATTACAATTCTACCTTATGTTGAAGGCCAGAAAAAGATTAACCATTCTCTGTAAAGAAAAAATCGTGCTGATAAACATCTGAGACAAGTTATTTTTCCATTTTTATATAGTCATTTATTTTTTGTTCCCTCAGCCTTGACTGTTTGTGTAAATCGACAAGAGGGTGAAAACATTTCATTGCAGCCAGTGGCCCACCAGTGTCCTTGGTTTAGTTAGTGTCAATCTAGCTGATAGAGAGGAATGGTGTGGCAGGGGCTGCTGCTTATCGTCTATGTCACACACACACATACACATGCACGCACTCACGCACACATACATACACACATACACACACCCTCACACACACACACACACACACTCACAGTCCCCTTCCTCCAGTTAGCCTCAGTCCCCTGTCTGTCTGCACCATCAGATACCTTTGGAGACAGCACTGACATCGCTCTCTCGCTCACACACATAACTCAATTTTCCACTGGCTTTCAATGTTTTTGGCAGCACATGTAAGCGGCAAGGAGGCTCATTCATCTGTAGCATATTCACTCTGCTATACATAACTAAGCAAATATAAACTGATCCCTGTTTAATCCCCTCCCCTCTCCCTGTCATTTTGCTCCTTGACTCTTCCTCGTTCCTGGAAAATCCTGTGTATCTGTCTCGTTTTTTCTTCTACCTTCTCTTAATTTCTTCCTCTTTTTTTCCCTCTGCATGTCTAATGTGCAACGCCCTCCTTCTGTCACAATCTCTCTTTACCTCCCTCCTCTCCCTGTCTTCTCCCATTTCCCCCCCATGCACGTCAATGTTTTCTCTGTCGTCCCCACTCTCTTACTCTTTCCCGCTCCTTCTTTCCCCATCCCTCTCTCCTCCTATTTCTCTTCCTCAGCATGGACGTTCAGAATTTTCATGGGAAGGAATCAATGTAAGTGTTGTGACATCATTCCTTCATCTACTACTTTTCTTTTCTCTATTTGTTTTTCCCTTTCACCTGTTTTGATTTAACTCACCCTTTAGCAACCAGCTCTTTCTCCTCACCACCCCCACCTCAGCTTTACAATCGACCCCTTTCGGTTTATCATAGTGGTGCACGGTAGCAAGCACAACCAGAATCACTTAATATATTGGTGCGAACTTGGAATCAGGGTTTGGATAAATGCAGATTTGATATTTTCTGATCTCTTCTTTCACAATGTATTAACCTGACATCCACATCACCTCTCCTCTCTACTCACCTCTCTCTAACACATATTGTCTCAATGTCTTTGTGTGCTTTGTCACACTTTCCACACTTTCCATTTCTCCTCGCTTTTCCCCCACCTCCATTCCTCTCTCTTCTCTCCTTGTAGCTGTCTATGGAAGACACCACGTCAATCCTGCCTCGGCTGAAGAGGAACTCAAACGCCTATGGCATTGGAGCATTGGCTAAGTCTTCTCTGTCAGGTGTGTCAGGTGTGTGTCTGTGCTGTAACTGGTAAACCGACCCCATGTTGGCTCCTTCCTCAGCAGGAACCGGAGTCAGCATGGTACCTGAAATGGGTTCCCCTGAATCACTTCCTCTTCACACTGTTCTAAAACTTGTCAATGGCTCCTTGTGAGTCATTGATGGAATGAATTCAGCCTGAAAAACACACAACACGCACAGTACATCATCATATAGCTTGTTGCTCTAAGAAAAGGTGAGTGGTGAGTGGGAAGTGTAGTTTTTTATGTTAAGTGGTTGTGAAATGTGGTCAAATTAGTCCATGTGGTGTCCTGAGTAACTATTAAATGCATCTGTTTTCAAATTGTGAGTTAAGTGCAGTGCAGTGAAGTGTTTTCTTATAGTGCAGTGTTTTTGGTTTGATCCAGCTGTTTTGTGCAGTACAGTTTATTTGAGTGCAGTGAAATGTATTGCAACGCAGTGTAGTGGAGTGCAGCTGCTGCTCTTTGTGGTGTGGAACTGATTTGTCCTATAATTTATTCTTATAATTTATTCATAAATCTCATCTCCATGCGCCACCATCAGAGAGAATCCAGTAACCCGGGATTTACAGTACGTGCCATCATGTGTTGGTCACATGAAATATAGAGCACAGCCATTATATATCAGCAGTATTAGCTTGGTTTCAGAAAGTGAATTTCTACTTTAAAAAATGTATGTTCTGCAGTGTTAGCATGAGTCAAGTTCTGAGACAGACAGAGAGGGGAAAAGGGAGCAGATTTTTGCTTACCCAGTGCAGCTTAGCAGAGGTGTGAAAGCTATCATGTCAACAAGCCAACCTCTCATTACTCATGCCACACAGCCACATCACCCCAATTAACCTTTTCCATCCCATGATGCACCTTTGTAAGACAAGATACATCTATTCCCTCCTCTCCTCATTGTAGCTTCAGCAGGCAATGACTTACTTTCATTTAACATATGAATGTCACCTCCGCAACCCCTGTCATTTAGATATTCTTTTAATTCATGTTCACGAGGGCTCTCATTTACAGGCTACAGGCTTTTGAACTGTAGGATTTGACTGATAGGATTTTGCAATATTTGTCCATCTGTGCTTGAAGCAGTTCACTTATTTTAAGACGTAGTAAAAGTACTCAATAATAAGGTCAGTGTTTTTTTTCTGAGACACAACTTTGACGGACTGAGACAAGACCAATACCAAAAACACAGCAAGGGTATTATAGGCAACAAGGTTTTCAAATAGTAACACAAACTGAAATGTTTTTGCTACAGCTAAAATCATTATTATTCTTACCCTACCACTGAAGTATTATCTTTTAGCTGATTAAACTTCCAGTTCGTCTCCAAAAATGTCAAGCTACAAATTAGTTATGTTATGTATTGCATTTTAAGCTGGAAGTTTTACATAAAGTTATATAATGTTGAAAAACAAATAAATAATGAAGTAATGTTTATACCAGCAGCTGTGATCTGAATTAGTCGTGAACTATTACTGAGTCCTGTAGTAAAAGTAAAATTTATCTTGAGACCGGACCAATACCTTTTTAAAAATTGTAAACTCAAGTACTACAACACGTCTAAATATGTAAATATTCTTACTAAAGTATCTGCTGAGAAGTAAATATTTCCTTAAGTGTCAGACTGGACATCTTGAATGAACATTGAAAAATACTTTGTTTTATTGTGACTTTATTTTCTCTAGACATCCCAAAGGTATTGAGTTATTTAATTTTCAAAATTCCCATCATAGAATATACTCTTTTAACTTTTAACCAAATTATAACCATACATATTCATACTTACATTTGTTTAATCTGATCTATTATGCAAAAAAAAAAATATGTAATTCAATAAAGTGCATCATATTGAGGAAGAAAGGCTGACTAATTAGATCAGCTCTGTTGCCAAACTAGTTTATCAGTATAATCCTACTGGGCTTCCATATTTTCAAAGGCCACCACAGCTCTCACAAATAAACTTCATCCTCACTCATCTCCCTTGATCATACCCACATCTCCTCCTCTACTCCAGCACCCTCCCTGCATCCATCTCTGACACAACTCCTAGCTCTGAATCTGACTTCCTCTGTTCCTGATCTTTCCTCTGGCTCTAACCCTCATCAGGAGTCACCCGTTCCATGAAGGAGAGAGTAACCAAGCCCACAGCCATGGCCCAGGGTCGCGTCGCTCACATGATTGAATGGCAAAACTGGGGCATGCAGACAGTGGGTGCAGGCAGCCTCGCTCAGTCCCGCATCAGCACCCAAGAAAGGGAAAAGGAGCGGCGGCTGGAGAATGACGCCTACAGTGACCTCAGTGACGGAGAGAAGGAGGCTCGTTTCGCTGCAGGTCGGGAACACTCTCCACAAAGTCTGTTCACAGTCATCATCCCAATTATGAGCTCAGCACCTCACTTTGTGGGATTTATTTCAGCCAATTAAGAATGATGACGGTCCTTATCATCCTTGCTTGTCCTTTGAACCCTGACCTCAGGTATCCTGCAACAGTTCGCAATTTCAGAGGCGACGCTACTGGCCTGGTCATCGATGGATGGAGAGAGCCCGCGGTCGGGCTCCAACCAGGGCAGTGTGGCTCATCTAAGTGAAGTTAATCAAGAGAGCATCACCAGTCGAGGTAAAGGAGAGCGAGAGATGACAAAAGTGGCTGTTCTGAAACTCAAAATCTAACAATCATCATCTAAGGGAAAATACTGCAGAGCAACTGGAACAAGGCAATTCAAAGCCCAACTGGGATAATGCTGAACTGATAAGAAATACAATTATGTAAAACTGAAAGGGTGCTCAGAGGCAGACTACCACCAAGGCTAGTACTCCTGTCTTCTTTTTGTCCCATAATGTTATTAACCCTCACACAAATCACAAACTATGAGCTATGTTTAACTCCTTTTTTGTTGTATATTACTTGTTGGAGTATTGAAGCAAAGTGGCAAGACTTTGGTGTCCAATATAACGTATATAATGTAGGTCTGCTGCTACACACTGATGTTACAATGGAGCAGAAAATCAAGTTTTACCTCTTAATGATTAAAGTCATTTTCTTGTTGTTTATAGACAAAGGTATTGGAGGAAAAATTAATCTGCAGCTTTTTAAGAGCAACTTTCAGTCCAAAATGCAGTAAAAGTAGCAGTTAGCAGCAGTAACGATTAGCTGTCACTTCTCATCAATGTAAGTTCTTTGCCACTGGTCACTGTATTTTCTTACTGCTTGTCACCATTCTAATGTCGAAGTTGAAAAGGAATCACCAATGTTAAACAAAGGGATCAGTTAGTCCACGGCCTATGCCCTATCCTCACACCATGTTTCATGAAATTTGGTGCAGTAGTTTTTGCAATCCTGCTGACAGACAGACCAATGGGGTGATCACATAATTTCTCTGATGAAGATAATAATTTGTATCCACTGTATAAATTCCACCTAATGTAGGACGAATAATAATGATGAGTGAGCTTCAAACAGCTGAGTGTTTGTGTAGGTGCAGGTTGTGGTATAGCATGTGTCATGTAGCTTAGTAATGAGCAAGAACATACTGTTCCATCTCCTCTCCCCTGGCTGCAGGGTTAACTCATTATTAATTTCACATTTTCCAGTATGGACTGTTGGAAGATGAACCCACGAACTGCATCTGAGAAAACTGCAAATTTGAATACTGTTTCACCGCTGCCTCCATGTAAATCTTTGGACCTTATGACTTTAGATGTACGGATGATTTTAATGAGCCCCAAAATGTGCCTTGTTTTAAGGTTAACCTCGATAAGTACATGAAGCTTCAGTAACAAATCTGCATCAAAATATCTCATCATTTAATGCAGATGTTTGGCTCAGGCCAAATTTATACTCATTGCTGAAGTAAAATCTCTGACATAAGTGCCTAAGGTGAAGAGGATAAGGTGTGTCATTGTATTCATCCTAGAGGCTGTCTTGAAACTTGCGAAGCAGTGTGAACATTTTTTTCACCATCTACTCAAACCAACTTCCTCCCTAAAGATCCAATCAAAATTTAACATTGTTCTGTCTGCTTATTACTTGTAGGTGTGAAACCAAATTACCCAAGGACGGTTAAAGTTTTGATTCTCTGTAAACCTTAAATTAGATCAGCTTTGTCACAAACTGAAATTATCAGTCATTAGATACTAAATATTAAAATAACTGAATATATTTAGTATTATGGTCAGTTCTGAAATAAAACAGGAAAATTATTTTTAATGTTTAATTTAATCTTTGATCAGGAACAATTCTCTGTGTAGTTGCAGGTTCAGTATTTGTTATTTAATCATAGCCCAAATGCTACCATCTTCCCGTTATCATCATATCTCCCTGTAGAGCACTAATAGCAGCTGCTGCACTTCTCATTTTTTCCAGATCAGATATTGCACCACTCCTCAGCAGAGGTGTGGCCTCACACATATGTCTCCCAGGGCCACTACTGCCTCTCCTCCTCTGATGCCTGGGAGCCGATCAACACAGATCCCTCCGGTGTGGCGTCTCCCCCTGCTGGCTCCTACATGATGGGGCCCGATGGGTACGACGGGCAGGCAGCGGCTCACTTCCTGTCACAGCAGCAGCAGCAGCAGCAGTTCAACCTCCAGCAGCAGAGTCAACTACAACAGCTGCAGCAGATCCAACAGATCCAGCACTACCAGCAACAGCAGCTCCTGCAGTATCAGCAACAGCAGGTGGAGATTCAGTTATGTGTTTGTATTTTGCACCAATGAATGTATTGTTTATGCTCTGGTGAAACCTGTGAATAGGTTTACTGTTGCTCTGAGCCCCCTAAATCAGCATTAAACTTGAATAGAAGAGCAGTGAATGCAAATGTAGAAGGTGTTTAGAGGGTCACTCTAGACGCTTATATGAGAAACAAACTGTTGCACTGCTTATCTTTTCCTGTGCAGTGCTGACAAGAGTCATTCAGGAAGTGGTATTTTATATACTGTTTACTGAAAACTGGGACATTTCAACAGTTTTCCTGGCTACAGATACCAGGCTTTGTAAATTGTGACAAACTGCTTCGTGCAGGAAGCGATATAAGAACAAATTTCCTCCCGTTTTTGTTTGTATCCTTGATTTGTTCGTATTTTGTCAGTACTAAATGCAGAAATGATATATAATATTTGTTTGTTGTATAAAATGAGCTGTTTATTTTTACAGAAGGGGTGCATTACCTCCACAGAGTCTGACATGTTTCTATAATATCTCTGAACAGATTTCCTCTCCTTCTCCTTCCACTGTATGGTGCATTACTAATGCCTACTAAGTTTGAGTGTAGACCAGAGTTATTATCCTCTTAACCCAAAAAATCCAGAACAACAGAACTCACACCCTAAAGGTGGCTTTCACACTTTTAGTGGCCACCAGGAGAGGATGAGGTGAGAGATGTTGATTGTAATCTGCAACTTCTTTGCTAGATTCCACTAAATATTAGACCTTGAAGACTGGTCTAGAGAAATCTTAACTAGATAAGAAACAAATATCTCGTTTTCACAGTAAGGCAAAGGTCCAGTGTAAGGAAACATAAGTGACTATTGAAGAGCAAACAAAAAGGATGAATATTTTATTGTACCTAATTAAAGCTTATTTAGAGTCATTATAATGGGCTTAAAAATATGCTTTTGGTTCACTAATTCCACTGAAGACTGTAAAATGATATTATCTACGCTCAGTTTCTGAATAGCACCGCACTGTCCGTGTCAGGGCCTTCAGAAAGTGATGCATCTGGAAGAGCATCATTAAACCTATAGTGCTTTCTTCCAGATTCCAAGATTACTTTTCAGCAAATTTTAATTCTAGACTTATGAGATGACATGACACTAATGCATCTACTTCGTCCCTTTGTCAAAACCAACCCCTGATACCTCGATTTAGTCTAATCACGGGCATTTTCAGACAGGTACGAGGATAAAATACATGATTGACAGCATGATTGAATACCAGTAGCTGATCAGATTCTGTCAGATGTAACCTGGAAGCGACTCTACAGCTCTACTCTGTGTCTAGCCATGGAAGTTTGGAAAAGTGGCTTCTCCTTTCCACAGTATCATAAAACAGTGCCAGGTCATCCATATTTGCATTACTTGTTTTGATGTGGACCAAGAGGAGAGAGGTTTATATGCTGAAATTCCGTTGTTTTTTCCCCTGATTTTGGTTCCTGCAGCTTTAACTGTCAGGTGAAGTGTCTGACTGGACACATGTCAGCGCCATGCCTCCAATTATTTCTTGAATTCTTAGGTTTACTTTCCAGACCGCCACCTCCTCCTGTCCTCCTCCACTCATCGTGAAGCTCTTGGCTTGTGCACTGTGTTATTTTGTTGCGATTTTCATGTCAAACTATTTTTCTTTTAGTATTAGTTATTTTTAATATCAGTTACCGCGTGTCCCTCTGCTGACACAACATTTCTAGCAAACAAATGTTTTGCCACTAGTGGGTTTTTGATTTCCCTATAACAGCAATGCTGACACTCTGGAAAATCACATTTGCCTTAAGTTTATTTAACAGTATGTCAATTTCACTACTGCTTAACTTCTCCTTAAAACCCTCTCCAGTTCTTGGGCATGTGCCAGATTATTTACATACAGCCCAACATCTGCCTTTACTTAGTGTTTAGAGAATGTTAACTACACTAACAACAAACGGTTCAGTCAGTCACATACCTCTAATTTACCCTCAAGAGGGATTCATCATTCAGGACACTGGGTAACAGCAGATTTGTATAGTTCTGTACATTAGGAGCTGACTTCTCTTTTTTCTCTTAAAAAATGAGAATGTTTAAGAGGAATTTAGAAGAACGATGCTGCATGAGGTCCACTATGTAATGTCTTACATAGCAGAGTGTCACGGAAGACTAGAGTCTGAACACAAGTGACAGATCTCACTCTTTCTCTAGCTCTTCCTCCTCACTCTGCTTCTTTTCTCTGATCTCACTCCTTCTGTTCCTAGTCTCTGGAGCACAGGCTGCACAGTGCCAACCACTCTTTGCAAGCGACGCCCAACAGCACCATCCACAGTCTGGTCCATCAAGTCCACCCTCCGCTGGTCGACCTGTGGAATACGGGGCAGATCGAGGCCTATCAGGCAGAGGCTGGGGGCTTCATGGGGGTAGCGGCAGTAGTGGAGCCGAGCCTCTGTGTTCCATCTGGAGACGAGATGGTAGGAAATGAACATTCCCCACTACTGGAACAACAAGAGGAAGAGGAGGAGATCAAGGTGAGGAGAAACATAAAATGGTGTATTCAGCCTTTAAGCTTTTGACCTGTTGAGATTCTTTTAAAGTTTCATTTCTGAGATCTCTTGGAGTGTTATGAGTCAAATATTTCACACTTTTGGTGATCAATTTAAGCTTTATCTGAATTATATTTTTGTAAAATAAATCTTTTCACTTCATCTGAGAAGCACTGAGCATTTCTACAATGTCTGATCGGCCAAATAACTCTGATCTATTAGCAAAATGCTTCCAGAATAACAGTAGTGAAACACTTCCAAATCTGGATCACTAATAAAGACAGCTTAAGTCAAAGTGCTAGTTGGATGGAGTTTCCATGATGCAGTATTGGGTCAAAATTTGAAATTCAATGAGTGAATGAGAGAATGGGTGTTTCTCTAAAGGAATGTTTGTGTCTGAGCAGTTCTACTTCAAAACAGTATCTGCACATTAGAATATATTAACTTTTCAGATTTCTTCTAGTGTAAGAATGTCCATTACACAAATGTACATAAATTTATGTACATATACACACATATACACGTATACACACATATATACACACACACACATAAACAGACACTTATATA
>JAPQRQ010000009.1:11066651-11087034 GCA_037367365.1 Apogon talboti | reverse complement strand
GTCGCACCTGAGTATAAGTCGCAGGACCAGCCAAACTATGAAAAAAAGTGCGACTTATAGTCCGGAAAATACGGTATGTAAATGTAGTCACTTTGTATTTTAGGGCTTGTTATTGCCACTGATTTCCCCAATTCATTTAGGACATTTCATTGCCAATACCAATTTTGCTTGAATTTGAAAGAGATGCTGTAAATTGTGGAAGGAACATTATAGACAGCAGCCACATTAATGTACTTTTTATTTACTCTCACATAGCCAGACCTGTCTCCACACATTCGCTATGGGCCAATGCTGTAGATCAGTCTGGCAACATCTCCTATCATTCTATAATATGGGTAAAAGTTATCTGGGTTGATGGTTAGTTCTTGAGTGGTGCTGACTACAGGATGTTGTGACGGCATTCACAAAATTGTGTTGGGAGAGAAGTTGTTTGGAACCTTAAAAAAAAAAAAAAAGATCTCTGGATTTTATTAATCAATACCAGATCCCTTGTGTGTTTTGTGTCTGTTTTATTATGGGTTGGAGGGTTGCTTGCATGTTGTACCTGCAAAGCCATCTTCCTTTGTCTCTCTGCCACCAGTTCAGAGTTACTTTGCTCTTCCTCCAGCTCCTCTTCCAGCTGACTGACCCGAGCCTCTAACCTCCGCTTCTCTTCACACAAGGCGGTCCTGGACAAACATACAATTTTAGTAAAAAGTGCACATAGACTAATGAAACACGAGTAAGTTCCATAAACTAGATGTGGTAATCAGACTAACTTTCCAGTACTGCTGTTGACCATTTCATCTGCCATCTCGTCTCTCTCCTGTTGAGCCTGCCTCTTCTGCCTCTCCGACACAGACAGCTCCTACACAAAAAAAAAAGAAATACAAGGAAGATCACAAGTCATTTATCACTCAATATGATAGCTGAATTATGTCTACGGCGTATCAGTGTTTTTATTAATGTACCTCTGTCAGCTGCAGGACTTCTGCCTCCAGTGTTTGGATTTTCTTATCGCTGTCTTTCATCTGAGAGATCACATCATCTCGACCCAACTTGGTCTCGTCTAGCTCACGAATGACTTCCTTCATTTGACCCTGTGACAAATAAAAAGACGACTTGTTAATATACAACTCACTAACAAGCGTGGGACGTTAACGTGGGAGTTTCCGTCTTACCTGCAGCCTTCGAAGCTGCTTCACAGCCTCCTCTTTGCCACGGCTGGCCGTCTCCAGCTGAGCCTCGGCTTCCTGCAGCTCCGCCTCCAGCTGCTTCTTGGATGACACGGACTGAGAGCGCTGACTCCTCTCCTCCTCCAGCTGAATCTCCAACTCCCTCACCTGAGATAAGATAAGAGGGACGAGATATTTGAGTGTTTGGGGGATGGGTTTTAAGCCCTGGGCCACTTGTTTCCACTGGGAATCATTTCAATGTGACACAAAACAGTGGATTAGCAGAGGCTTCATCCATTTAAACCAAGTTATGATCAGAAAACAGCAAAGGTAAGACAAAATTCATGATCAGTGCTTCATAATGTGACCGTTATTATTGCTGTTCTTTGTCTAGATCAGTTAGTTTTAACGGTAGAGAAATAATACTTGTATTCTTGGATCTTCTTAGAGTTAGCTTAGTGCTGCAATGTGTCTCATTGGTCTGTTATTTTATTAAATTATTCATGACATATGTTGGTCTCAGACTGTTCGCTTACTTTAGATATTTGACCAATTAAGTGCTTGTTATTTGGATTGTGTTCTGTTGTCTGTCAGTTGGTTTTGTTGAGTTTTTAAGCTGATGTTCTTCTAGTCACCTGGATGCATAGAATGTGTATATTGCTGCAATTGTTGCATAGCATTACCATGGTAACACAGACCGAATGTAGCTGCCTCAGGTACCGGGGGCAACTGGGCTTAAGAGGCTACACCCGTGTTATCTCCTCTCCGTCCACACTCTACCTGTTTGCTGAGTGCCCTCCTCTTCTCCTCTCCCTTCTCCTCACTGGCGCTGATCTCTCTCTCAAACTGAGCCTTGAGCGCCTGCAAAGTGACCTCCAGCCTCAACCTCGAGTTCTCCGCCTCCGATAGCTCCTCCTCCAGCTCCTGCGTCTGGACTCGCAGGTTCTGGGCTTCTGTTTCCAAGGCCCTGCGCGTCCGCTCCAACTCGTGAACCTAACATAAGAGCCGATAACAGGATGACTCATTGAAGACTGCGACAGGGAGAAAACAAAGAAGTGAAAAGACACAGGTGGATGCTTACATTTTTACCAACGTCATCCTGCTGGTTAACTAGCTGCTCCATTTCCAGACGGAGCTGCTTATTGGACCTCTCTAGCTCCTCCTTCTGGTCCTGCACCTCCTACATAGCACAGACAAAAAAAACCCCATCAGCACAACATTGTTATCAAAGGACAACAAACTCAAACAGGCAAGAAAAGGGAAGATTGAATTTCTCTAAACACAAAAATATTTGAATATCCCACAGAAAAATGAAGAGGAACACACTAATTGGTGGAGGTAAAATCTACTAATAGCATCAATATAAAATCCATATTTATTTAAAAATACAAATAATCAAATGCAATTAATCCTTAAGCATATGTAAGATAAACAGGGAATGTTTGTAGTTGCTAAAACCACTCAGTATAGCCTAGAATGTGCATAGTGTGAGCAATAACAGGCTCATCAGTGCTGACACCTAACTGATGCATTTATTCCAAGTAAATCTGAGACATTCAAGCATCAATCTATTCTACTCCTGATACTAAGAAAAAGATACATAGATACTACAGCAGATCTGCTCATGATCAAAGAAGAACCAGAAGTGAAATTACATTTCTGATGAGACTTAAAATCTATTGAATCTAGTGAGATTAAGGATAGCACCTCTTTCATCCTATTAGTGAATGACTGTGGTTTACCAGACAACCTTATCTTATCTTATCTAAAACCCTTCAGACAACTGAGTAATTCATCATGTACTTAAAAAAATTTGTGTGTTAGTTTGTATAGTGGGAATAATAGACTCTACAGCGCAGCCACTGATCAATCAGAATCAAGAATTCAACCAAGCCGTATAATAAATGTGTTGTCCATTTTACCTGCAGAGCTCGTGAAAGTGCTAGATATTTTGTCTCCTTCTCTCGACTGTCTGCTTCTGCTCTGTCTCTTTCCTCAGCCAGTCGAGCGCTCACTGCCTTCTCCTCCGCCAGACACTGAGTAAAATCAAGTAGAGACGTCAATAAGCAATCAGGGACAAATGAAACATATTGCAGTGAATACTTCTTGAGATTATTCAGCCTGTACTCTAACCTGGTCAAACTTTTTCTGCCTCTTCTCCAGAGCTGTGCAGTTCTGCCTCTCTCTCTGCACAGCCAGCGTCATGTCCTCGATCTCCTCCCTCAGTCTCTCCCTCTGCCTCTCCACTCTCTCCTTCTCCTCCTCTTTCTGCCGCTCCCTCTGGGTGGCGCTGTCAAGCTCTCGCTGAAGTTTCCTGCGTGTCTCCTCTCCAGCTTCCACCGCTGTGTTCACCTCCTCTGACTGCTTACGAAGCTCTGCCAGCTGTACAACAAAGAGGGTTGGAGATGTCATAGATGATTAACATTTTACTAATCATCTTCGGTTGCTCTGGGATAAAACTGTAAATGTTTCTTAGTTATTGTGAGAATGTACTTGGTTTTATCCGCTGTTAATTTTGACATTCTGGATGAGTGTAAGCTGACTGACGTTTAATGATTTCCAGAGTTAAACATGGCTTGCGTGGGTCTCTGGCGTACCTGCTGGGTGTGGGTCTGGATCTGCCGGGTCAGTTCTTTGGCTCGTTCTTCCTCTTCCTCTAGTCTCTCCATCAGTCCATTCCTCTCCTCCTCCAGCGCTCGCACCCTTGAACCCAGAGCTAACTTCTGACGAGTCTCCTCTTGCAGCAATTCCTGTGAGAGAGGCAAAAGTGTGTGGGAGCTGTTAAGTGTCTATGTCAGGACAACTGTCAAGTCTTTTCCATTGTCTTGATTTAACATTGAACTGTCTATGTCACATAGTTTTATCCGTGTTTGAGATTGTTACCTGTGCATCATGCAGTTGGTTCTCCAAACTGCTCACTTCTTTAGTGAGACGGAGGGATTTGGAGTCAGATGAGGACAAATTACTGGATAAAGATTCAATCTCACACTGAAAAAGTCAAACAGAAGAAATATTAAGATCATTCTTACTGTAATACAAGTGCCTTCCCTTGTGAAGACCCATATCAAACATGATGAAATGATTTAAACATATATTGTACATTTTCAGTATCTGTTCTCTTGCGTCTTGTTATACCTGCAGCTTGTGGATTCGCTCCTCTCTCTCCTCCCTCTCTCGGTCTGCTTGAGTCAGGCGGGCGCTGAGCTCCTGCAGCTGATTATCAGCCCTCTTGCGTCCTCTCTCGCTCTCTGTGCGACTTGCCTGGAGACTCTTAAGTTCAGAGGTCAAATTGTGACGTTCTTCCTCCAGCACCGCTTTGGCCTTCTCCAGCGACTGACGTGCCTGAAAGACAACATGATATTTGACCATGAATGGGTAGGTATGTCTGTGTTTGAGTGGGCTTTAGTTCTTTTTTGCGTTCCTCTTACTCTCTTGCTGTTGTCCAGCTGTTCCTGCAGACTGTCGATAGCAGCGCTGTGTTTCACTCTCATCTCTGAAAGCTGGGCCTCATGGCGGCGAGTCTCCTCTTCAACACACCGCTGGAGTTCACTTAACTCTGCTTCCCGTCGAGACCTGAACAGGAAAAAGAGGAAGCGGGATAAAAAAAACATTTAGGCCTAATATTGTTACCTATTATTTTCATTTTCTTACAAAATTAAGATCCGTGTACTGATATTATCGGTATTAATACTTCCTGAAAGCTGCAATCGAAGACGGCAGTTCATCAAGGAGTGATATTTTCATGTAAAGTTGCACAATACAGGCCTGATTAGCATGAAATATTTATCACCTTCAATTCCTTTATTATGTATTGTCCTGAATGCTGGGAAAGTTTTTACTGGGCTGTGTGGGCTACTCTAATACTAAGCTACAGATACCTACAGGTTGGACACATATTTCTAATAAATTTATTTCTACCTCATTTCTTTTTGAGGGTGCAAATATTTGTAGAAAAAAAGCTACATATCACCTTTTTTATTTCAAAGCTCTAAGTTGTGCTTATCTGTACTGTCAATAAATTGTAATGATATTTAGTGCACACCTGAGTTCCTGTTGGGCAGCGGTGGTGTCCAGAGTGTCCTCCAGCTCTGTTCTCAAAGCCTCTAGCTCCTCCCCCAGGTCTCTCCTCTGTTTCTCCGCTCTTTCTCTCATCCCTCGTTCGTTCTCCACTTCCTCCTTCAGCTCAGACACCTGGGACATGGCCTCCCTCAGCGCCCTCTGAGCCTCTGCTCGACGAGCTCCCTCTTCTTCCAACCTGACAGAAGCAGAGAAAAAGGGGAGACAGTTGACGGATGCAGGCTGACTAATCTAAAACCGTCTCCATTTGCATCTTCCTGTGTCTCACCGGCCCTGCAGGGTGGTGATTTCTTTCTCCTTCTGAGCCAGACTGCCCCTCAGCTCAGCAGACAGCATTCCCAGGTCTGACAGCTGCTCCTGGGCCTCCACTGACTCACTCTCCATCCTCCTCCTCCACTTCTCCTGCTCCAAGCGACCCTGCTCCTCCCGCTTCAGACGCTCTACAGTGTTGAAACAACATCATACTTCAGTGAAGAAAGAAAAACCTTAACTACAAGAAACATGAACAAAAAAGTACTGACAGAAACCAGAGGAATTATAACAGTCACTGACAAGTTTGAGAAGTAGATACTCAGGTCATAAATTCCTTAATTGCAACATTTGTTGACCATGTATGCTAAAAGTTTTGTTAATAATAATAATAATAATACTAATAATACTACTACTACTAATAATAATAACAACAACAGTAACAATAATACTACTACTAATAATACTACTACTACTACTACTACTACTAATAATAATAATAATAATAACAACAATAACAATAATAATAATAATAATAATACCACTAAGTTATTAAGGATGAAAGTTACCCTCTAGGTCTGCGATGACAGCCTCCTGTTTGTTCTTCAGTTTGTTAAGACTTTTGGTTTTCTCCTCTTCTTCAGTTAGCTGATCAGTCACCTCACTCAGACGCTCCTCCAACAGTTTCTTCTCCTGTTCAAAAGAAAACAGGAAATACATATGTAACGTATCTATTCAGTAACAAACAAATCAGTATTTACAACAAAAACACTGAAACAATCAGACAGAGAGCATACATATACAGTATATACGTAACACTTAAAAAAAATGTTCTTTTTCTATCTTTCATTTTGTTCAAGGGGAAACAATATTCATGGGATGCTGACCTTGCTGAGTCGGTCTCTCTGTTCCACTGCATTCATCAGGTCGGTCTCTAAACTTTTCACTTTGGTCTCCAAGGTAACCTTCTCCAGCAGAAGGCGTTGTCTGGCACTTTCCTCCTCCTCTAACTGCTCTTCTAAGTCCTAATAACAGGAGGATCGAGCAGCTTAAGTAATGAGTTGGAACTGAGAAAGGGAAGGCTAATAACTAAAATGGAAACAAAAAATAGCAATACTTGTAAATATAGTTTTAATATGACTATCTGCAGTGTTGAAGTGTAATAATTATATTTCTGCTAAAGTACTGTGCTTGGGTATAAATTTGAAGGACATGTAATTTACTTGACTTTATCAATTTGATAATACTTTATACTTCTACTCTTTTGCATCTCAAAGACAAATATTGTACTTTTTACTCCACCACATTTACCTAACAGGTTTAATTAATTTATAGATTGGAATGATTCATTAACTCCCTGTACAATGAAAACCAAATATGTTTCTTTGAATGTTTGTAATAAACTTAAGGATGAGGTGCTTTTGGATTAAAAAAAATCTCCTTCTTAATTTAATTAAACCCTTTAAACTGGATTTTTCAGAGATGTGTGGTTGAAGAGAACAGCAAAGCTACAAACATATGTAACATGTAAATTAAACTAAACAACAGTATATAAAGTAGTTAGTATGAACTCAACCTTAAACATCTACAACAGTGAAATGCAACATACATACCGGTATTAATGTAACATCATATATATACGTGGTAGTAAAATGTTGACAGGGACCATTTTCCTGTACATTTCCTTACTTTTCATACTTTAAGTACAGTTGATTGATACTTACATAGCATTTAAGGCTTTAAATGCAGAATGTTTACTTGTAGTGGAGTACATCGCATTGTGGTATTAGTACTTATACTTTATTTTCTGAACCCTTTTCCCACCGTTACATATCTTCAAACTGTGATACTGGTTCACTTCTCGCACTGAACCTCCTAACCTGTATATTCTGCTGCATCTTCTTCTTCTCATTGGTCAGCTGCACACCTCTCTCCTCCTCTTCCTCCAATCGACTCTCCAGCTCGCCCAGCACTTCCTCCAGCTCCTGTTTCCTACTCGCCAACCTCGCTCTCATTTCCTCTGCCTCCGCAAACAGCTCCGCCTCAGCCTGCAGCTGGTCAGCTAGCACTGCCTTCTCCTCCAACAGCTTTAAAAGGACACAGATTGACACAGGAGAGGTGATATGTCGAAGAGTGAGTCATAAGGGGCGTTTCTGCATAGATGGAACAGAGGTGGTGGAGGACTGTTTAATACCTGAGCGTGTTTCTGGTCCAGCTCGGTGTAGTCCTGCTCTGCTCTGGTCAGTTTATCCCTCGCCTTCTGAAGCTCTGCCTCCCTGACCTGGATCTCCTCATCTTGCCGGGTCACCTGCAGCAGAGGCTTCACCTGACAGGCATCAAGCAAAGTTCAGAGGTCAGATGATCTTTTCATTACTGACTACAGCCTCTTTGTTAATATTTCAGTTTAAGGAAAAATATTATGTCTTCAGTTATATGCATCCAAAATAAAGTGCTTCTACAATAAATGAAATGTTTTAAAGAAAGTACAAAGTGCATAAAAAGTAACATAATTTCACAGCAGAACTATGATACTATCTAAAATAGTGTTAGAGCTCAATCATAGGAACATAAAAAGAGACATGTTTTGTTGTGTTTTTTTACAGGTCATTTTTTGTTTCATTTGTGCATACTACCTTTGTAAACAGTCGCCACCACTGCCAGTTCCTGAGTTTGAGGTACGCAGCACAGTTCCTCTGCATCACCCTCAGCGCACTCAGCTGCTGCTGCTTCTTCAAATAAGCTCTGAGAAATAAAATGAAGAAAACACCACGTTAACATAAGTACATAAGCACATAGACCTAGTACACTATTCAAATTGTATCTAACAAGCATGCTCATCCTTTTTTTCCCCTGCTCAGCCATGAGGTGACATTTAGTGACAACGTACAGATTCTTTGTTGCGAACCCAATTAGTTTCCCTTCTTGCTACCACCGTAAAAAAGCAACTGTATTATTGATGTATTGATTTTCAGGTTTCCTTAAGTTGTGCCAAGTGCCTGTCAGTGTTGTTACAATTGCTTTGTTACTGATAGGGGTTGACAGAAGTTGAAATATTAATGTCCTTTAAGAGTGAAATACAAAACTACCTCAAAAACAACAACAAGCTCCTTTCAAGACAACACACCAAGGTTTGACATTCAGTATCTAAAAAAGTAATAGGCTAATAAGTTGAGTCAAGTCAAATTACTGTTTGATGCAACTTACTCTTGGTGTAATTCCTTTACTTGCTGTTTTAGTTAAATGGATTACCTTTTAATCACTTTATCATTGTTTCTTGTTATTCCATGGCTATAATAAAGACCTCTACCTAAGAATGTTCTGAAATTAAAGGTTGAATGTGTTTTTAACACATACCATATGATTAAATGTATAACAACTACAACAATAAAAGGCCACTGAATCCTTTATATATGAAATTCAATAAGACGGTTTATGCACGGCTGCTTAAATCCTGCATCTCTCACATCTGTCACTCTCTGCTAAATGATAATTTGGTGGTGAAGCTCTTACTTGCGTGCAAGGTAGCCTCTGGCAGCGCTCTGGAAGCGTATAATGGTGTCAGTGATCTTAAGGTCTCTCTCCTCTTCAAGGTGAGCCAGGACTCCCGCTCTGAAGAACACTTTACTCTGGCCCACCCTGAACAGGTTCTTGTCCAGTTCCAATGCACTGATCTGAAAAAAAAACACATACAGATTGGTTAATCAGTCCAGTGTTTAAATGCTTCTAGAATACAATCCATGTTTACAGACACTAAAGAGTGACTCACCATGAGCTCTGATGCCTGTTTTCCATCCATGAATGTGCGAGGAATTGCATTAGGAGTGAGGATCTCATATCTGTAAGACAAATGTTTTAAGTAAACGTGATCAAGAGCCACGAGGATCATCAGGTGTCAGTGTTGATGAAGCACTGAGAGGAAGTACGCAGCATGTGTGTACGACCCAAGGAGTGTTTAAGAGGGACAGCTGGTTATGAAAGGTTTTTTATCTGAGTCTACAGCCTCTTCATTCTATGTGGAGCAAACGCAACACTAGTACACACCTTTGTCTGAACTCCTGGAATGGGATTCGGTTAGGAAATCCTTGTCTGCAGATACGGATCCCCTCCAGAACCCCATTACACCTCAGCTGGTCCAAAACCAGGTGGGGTGACAGCTTACCGGCCTAAAAACACAGACCGAGAACCCGGAATAAAAACACACAGGAGAGAGAAAGTAAAATATCTGATTTTGACTGTGACCTCTATCCCTTTATCCCTCTGTCATTCAGCCGTATCTCACCCTCTTCTCGTGGTTTGGGATGATGCAGCGGAGGAAGTTGGGGTTGGTGTTTCTCAGTGTGGCCATCAGCTTGGTGAGGGACTCTTTGTACAGCTGGCCAACAGTCCTAAACATCCCTTTTTTTGTCTTCAGTCCTGCTGCTCCGAACGTGACGGGCCCACTGTTCTCTCCTGATGACACCTGGTCCAGACCTACAATCCTGTCAACTAGATGGAAATACAGACACAGATGTACTGACTTTCAGAAGCACTGTCTGTCAAAAGAGCTGATTTTGAGAATTTTGATGTAATGCCATGTCTAAACGATTTTACTCCTGCTGTCAACTCTCTGAAAAAATGAGGAAAGCAGTGATTGTGAATATAATTGGAGATGCAAGTAGTATGTATGTACTTTAAGCCAATACTTACAGACCACAGCCACTAGTACACAAAATGTGTTATTAGTAGTGGATGTGGCTGGTGAAGAGAGGCTACAATCTTTTTATTTAGAAAATTGTGAGATTATAGTCAGAGGACACGTCACAAAATTAGTGACTCCAAATTTAGAATTTGAAGGTTACTATTTATAGATATAAACTAGTTGGTATGCCGCATCTCTAGAGATTATTCAGGATCACAATTCTGTATGTAGATGTTTTACATTAAAAATTCCTGTGGCAGACTCTTGGATGTTGGTTTTTGTGGCAGATGGAGAGCATGCAGCTATTCTGACACTGTCTTCTACACTCCTATACAACAAAAGCGAGGTGGATTTACTTATGTATAAATGGGGAAAAAAATCACACAGGCATAACACTATTACTTAAACCACATACTACCACAAAAATAGCGAAAGGAAGAGCAAAGAGAGAGCAAAACAAATTAACATAATAAAACAACAGCTTATGATACCACTGCACAAAAATCTAACTAATAAAGACAGGCATAATACACCAAAAAAAGACACAAAAAGCACACTGCATTCAGAAGCTGAGCAAGCAGAGCACAAAGATGTGATATGAACAGAAGTGGGAGGAAGGAATGCGAATGTGACACACAGAGGAGGAGAAAAACCTACTGTCGGAGCCATTAGCCTGTAGTGTGGCATAGGAGTCAAAGAAGTACACACGAGGAAGAGTTTGAATATCTGATGCAGGAAGGAAAGAAGGAGAAGGAAGTAGCCCAAGAGGGTAACAAATGAGTGTAGAGGGTCAGAGAAAGCAAGCAAACACAGGAGAGAACGAGAGGGAAGAAGAACAGAAAATGAGCAGCGGAAAGATAGAAAGAACAGCAGAGATTACAGAGAGAAAGAAAAGAAAGATAATTACAGTTAATACATTTTACACTAGAAGCTTCATTATTTAAACATAACAGGGTTAAAATAAAGACTGTAAGGAAGGAAGTGTGTTATTATTGAAGTTAATTTAGATTACTTTAATTTTTCTCCATTAATGTTATGAGATTTGTTAATTAAATTTTCTGCAGCATAAGCCTTACATCGTACATATAGCAGTGGATGAGCCTGTGATTAAATTGTTACCTTCCTTCCAGAGCTCTGAGACAAAATGATCAGAGGACTGATGGAGAAGAGACGCTACATTATCATTCAGAGGATCCATATTCTTCACTAGCCAATCATCTGCTTTATAGTCCACCTGTGAGTGTACAAGGGGACACAACAGATGAAATAGTGTGGAGAGAAGTGCACATTTTTGACTATTTTGTTCCCTTGAGTAAAAAAAACAGCAGCCATGAGGAAAAGGAGCTACCTTTCCAGCATAGTGAATGATGGAGAAGTCAGCCTCCCCACGTGGCTGCTTTGATTTGAAGAATTTTGGATGGCTGCCTTGCTCTGCAGACAGCTTGTCCACAAACGAGCGGTCTGTTGCCCGAGGGAACCAGCACTCTTCATCCAGCAGAGCCAGAACACCAGGTGGATGAGCCTAACAACGAAAAACAAACATTTACTGTGAGTCAGATGCAGATTTAAGCGATTTAATTTCCTTAGTGAATTGAGCATGTTTCAGAAGCCACGGGTTTAATCTACAAAAAAAAAGGAATTATTCTATGTCTCATCTATGTTGTCATCTCATAACAGATGATGGAGGTTAAATAATACAGTTTCTGTGTGTATTTACTGGTCTCTCGATGAGGTCAATGCAGGGCTGCAAGTCGAGGCCAAAGTCAATGAAGTTCCACTCGATGCCCTCGCGCTGATACTCCTCCTGCTCCAGGATGAACATGGTGTGGTTGAAAAGCTGCTGCAGCTTCTCATTGGTGTAGTTGATACACAGCTGCTCGAACGAGTTGAGCTGCAGAGGAGGGATTTAATCAAGCAAAGAATGATTAAATAATTCATAAAGTCATGCAATGTAAACTGTGCATGCCTGTAAAGCTGATTATATTTCACCACTACAATAATGCTGATCTTAAGATAGATCAAAAAACATCTACAAAAGCCCAAGGGTAAAAGGAAATACGGATACAAACCTGGAAAATCTCAAATCCAGCAATATCGAGGATGCCTATGAAGGATGCTCCCTGTCTCTGTCTGCGGTCCAGAGCTCTGTTGATTCTGTGAACCAGCCATCTGAACAGACGCTCATACGTGGCCTTCGCCAAAGCCTCAACAGCAAAGTCAGCCTAAAAGAAGAGATATGTTATTTAATACACCCCACACAGATGAATGAGTAATGACCCGCACACGTTTCTACACACAGACATCTAACCTGCTCCTTGGTCTGGGCTTTCTGCACATACTCTCGTCCCACTTTGATCCTCGGGGTTAGGATGGCCCGGGTAAACTCCAGCACGTTGATGCCCAACAGATGGCACAGTTTCTGAGCAGCTGTGTTATCAGGCATGGAGGCCTGGTCCTGATTTTTCTCCTTTGTGAAAGAAATGTTCCCAAACTGGAGCACGGAAGAGATCACCTTCAACATGGCTGAGGATCAGGAAGACAAGGGAGAGTCAGGTTATAATTTATAATATACTAAATAAACAAACACCTATTCTCTCCCCGGTTGACCATCCCTCTCTTACACACTGACTCTTCTGGGGTGAAACCCATAATGACCATGGAGTCCATGGTCTGGGTGAAGTTTTCTGAATCACTCTGACCAGGAACAGGGATCGAACCTCCACTGAGAAAGCGGTACTCATCTGCAGTTCCTAAGAGCAGGTCAGCTACGGATGTGAAAAGAAGCAGAAGCAGACAGATAAATCTAATTAGAAATGAAACACTGGGATCAGTGCATTTTTTTCAAAATGACATACAATATGTTATGTATTAGGGCTGAATTTCAGAATACCATCGTGGCCCACTTGTGCTTTGTTTTCCTCACCTCTTGTTGCTTCTGAAGCACCACAAAGCAACTGATAAAAGATGTGGAATGTCCTTTCATCTTTGGCCTGACGGGTGGCCCGGGACTTTTCCAGGAGGTCTGATTCATATGGTTAGGATAATAATAAGTGCATGCTCAAATCTTTCTACTGTGTACATATCTAGGAAGGGAGGGAGAGACTGGTCTTAGAAAAAACTTTAAAGATAGGTTAAAAGGATACAGGTCTCAATATTGGCACCAACAATGTACCCTGCCACGTCAAAATTAATGCGGATGAATTTGCCCTGGAGACAAAGGAGAATTGGTTTAATGTGTTGAAGTGTTGACATTCAACTTGGAGCAGCCTGTTTGTATAACCAGTCTATGCTGCTCTTACAAATCTGGAGGAGTTGTCATTCTTGACAGTCTTTGCGTTGCCGAAGGCCTCCAGTATGGGGTTGGCCTGTAGGAGCTGTCTTTCTAACTCGCCCTGGGAAACACAGAAGACATTGAATCAGCTTGAAACGAATATTGATGAACAAGCCTCAACAAAAGACTTCCTCCACAGGGCCTAATAGCCAAAATGCACCATTTAATCCCCACTCTCTGTGGACTGAGTACTGATCCGTTATGTAAACCAAAACCAATGCATGAGTCATCCTTCAGGAGCAGTGGCACTAAAGGGTGCATTTAGGGCCCAAAATAGCATCCACAACTCTCACAAGCTCTGAGACCCAGCAACAAATGATTCTCAACCTCAACAAGAGATAATAGGAAGATCCCTCTTTAGTTGAGCAATCAGTAATAAGGGCATTAATCATGTTCGACTACTCGTATTCTGAATGTTAAATTATTAAAAGGCAGACTCTAGAAATTATATATTACTGAAGCTTAAGTCAGTTGAGAACCGCTGTTGTAGAGCAACAAAAGAAGAGGAAGCTGCAGCATCAGATGCTAACATTGTAGACAAGCTACACTTTGGTCCATTCTAAATAGCTGCAATGCATTACTGCAGTTGTCGCATTGCCAATGCAGTAGCTGTCAATGCAGCAGCAGCACTGATGGGTATTTAGGGAGCTGTGGCTGCAGGAGGTGATAAAAGAAACTGTTAAGGAATTTCAGCCAGCTGACACTAAAGGCAGAGACACAACAAACACACGCATGCACCCACTAACACACGCGGAGCATGAGATAACTGCCCATTTTTATAATGTGTACACTGCACACATTGGCAAAACCACATACTCAACAGTGTGCACACATTGATGGCTGCTCCAGCAGTCACACCCACTCCCACACCTGTATGTACACTCTCTCCACTGCACCTTTGGCCTTTAAGAGTCTCTCAGACAGAGAAACCAACCATCAGCCAAATGAGTATCACCACAATGGAGTAAAAGTGTCCAAAAGCAAACATCAAGGAAGCCCTAGACAAGTACTATGCATGAAAAACACCATTCACTTAAAAGAATCTTAGCCGTTCTACTTTTTCCCCCAGTGCCTGAACCCCAAATGGTCTAAATATTTGTATACTCACATATTGTACACTCTGATGAATTGTGAATGAAATGAGGTTTAAGGGGGGGAGGAGAATGGGTGGATAGGAGGGTGAGATAAACAATACAAAAAAAGACAAATAAGACAACAATAACAGCAACAAACAAAGGAATACAAACAATAAAAAACAAATATACTGCACAGTACAAGGCTTGAATGTTATGAAGAACTGCAGCAGTAGCCTTTAGGTTAGTAAGAAGATTCAACAAGGAAGTCTTTACGCAGAAAATAGGACAGGCTGAAAGCAAAAAGGACAGGACAGGAAGGTAACTCACCCTGTTCACCATAGTACTGCCTCTTGTTAAGGACCTAGTGCCATCCATCTGAACATGCAGGAAAGAGAGAAGGACAAGGCAGAGGAGAGAGCATGAGGGGAAACGAGTGCAGGAAGGAAGGAGGGTAAGCAAGAGAAATAAGCAGAGAAACAGAAGAAAGAAAACTCATGCCACGGTACGACTGCTGAGCTTACACAACCCGGCAGGAGAATCAGAGAATCAGTGAGTATGAATAAATAGATCCAAGAATTTGGTACAGATTCAGACATCATCACCCCTTGACACGATTGTATAGAAGAGAAGAGAGCAAGAAGCATGAAAATTGTGGCTTGTGACTGTGATTTGTGAGAGCGGCAGCCAAAACATGAAACAAATAACCAAGGTTAGAGAGTGGGGGTTAATAACAAGCCTGTGCAGTCTGATCCTAATCTGAAGCACGCTTCAATGGGGATTTAACTTTATCTGTTTATTACATCTTTTTAAACATTTGTTAAATATTTCCACTGTATTGATGCAGGCACATACAGTATATTCTGTTTAGCTAATTTTGGTTCCTTATAATGTGTTTTGTATCTTATTTACCCCAAATTCTTTATTTTCCTTAATTCTTAACACATTAACAAATCTGAAAGAAGATCATCCTACTATTTCTTTACAGTTTTTTGCTTTGTTGTACTGTTACTACTTTGATGTCATTTTCTCTTCTCTGACATACCTGTAAAGCCTCCTTGTTCCTTCCCAGAGTGCCACCCTTATGTGAAGAGGCAACGTGAGCCAAATATTGGATGACTTTCTTGGTATTTTCTGTTTTCCCAGCTCCGGATTCACCTCTAGAATTCACACAGAGACAAAACCAAGTAAGAAACACAGAGACACAGGCACTAAATGTTTACGTCAGTATGTCCATTTTAAACACATATGGTCTTACTTATAAACGGTATATAAAAGCGTTTTAAAGAGGGAGAACAGACAGGAAAAAAGCGGCCAAACACACATTCATCACAGCAGTAAATATGGAGCCCATGCAGTGCATTGAAAGCCACAGGTCTAAACAGAGAGCAGGTGTGGAGGATATAGACTGCGTCACTATTGTTGCTTTTGGAAAAGAATGAAGGAGACTAGAGCAAAAATAGCGGCTGTAAAAGGCCTAAAAGCAGAAGCTTGTCCCAAATTCACTTCGAGACTGATTCAAGATGAACATAGAGGCTCTTTGACAATGACAGGAAGAGTCTGGCAGGAAGACAGGATGACAGAGAGATGAACGGCAGACAAAGAGGCATTGAGGTACAGAAATGATGGGCGCAGGCAAACAAAAGGATATGTAACATTATAGGCCTTTATATTTGACCCTTTAGTACTTATGATGGATAATGAGCAGCGTTCTTTACCTGAATGTGGACATTAACCCTTAAAAAAACCTACCATGAAGTCTGAAAACTCAGATGCATATTAACATAGGCCTGTCACAAGTATTAGATAATCACCATGAACTAATCATAATTATTTTGCATAATCTTGATAATGATCTAATGTCACATTTCATCAGTAATGCCATATTGTTTCCCACCATTTGAGTTTAGATTGTTTTAATGATGCCGCCTCATCTTAAGGCACATCACTTCTATTGGTCCCTGTCATTATCATACATTTCTTTGTATACTTCACTTAAAGGCTTTGTATATTTAAGTTATTTATTTGAACTTTTGTAATAGTTATTTATGTTATGTTTACCATGTACAATTTTTGACCAAACCTAAAAGACAAACAGAAATTCAGCTTCTATTTTTATGTTTCAGTGTTCAATGCCAATAAAAGACTCTTAATAAATGTATTTGTATAAATTAACCATAATCAGCCTTCCTGGCATAAAACGAACAGAAATAATTGACTGTATCATTAATTGCAATTATTAGTAAGACAATTAATTTTTTTCATAAATTACTGTGACTTTGACACACATCCCTTAAGATTAACCTCATAATTATAAGTGAATATTTCACATAGAGGCTACTCACGTGCAAAGGATGGACTGATCTTCTCTGTCTGTGAAAGAATAATGAGTAAAAAGACAAATGAATGAAATAAAATAAACAGGAAATATTTATTCCTTTTTGTCTAAAGTGAAAGTTAATGATTTCACCACATCCTTTTAATGTGTCGATGTTAAATGTGACTTTTCATTTCTGTGATAATGACATCAATGTTAACATCAAAAGACTACATCTAGATATGCGGACATATGATTCTGTGAAATAACACACTGTAAGGTGATGTATAGGTGTGAGGCTATCGATGCCTTTTTCTGGCTCCTGTTACACTATACTCCACCCCCACAGACCAGGGGTTAAGTGATCTAGACTGCCCAACAGGGCCTCACACACCTCAACTTCTGGCGGGTGGTAATATATGACTGCAGACTCACACTAGGCTGCTTCTCAGATGTTTTGATGTCTGACTGTGCTCTAACTCTCAGCATGTCATACACTCTCTAATTAGCGCTGTAGAGAGAAGCAGGTCACTGGCTGAACTGGTCTCTCCACACTGTACGACCGCACACCACCGGTAGTCAAAGGGTGGACAGGGTTTGTATTTGCTTTGATTCCCACACATTCACTGAGGAAGAATCCGCACTGGTCCTACAGGTTCAATCACTGTGGTAACACACCTACAAACTGCCCTAAGGGTGGTGGTGGTAGAAAACACAACGACACTTAGACACAGAGCCTCGTCTGTCTCATTCTGTTATCTCTGGAAGACACCCTGAGGCTGCGGCATTGCTCAATCAGCCTTTAACTTAAATGGGAATTCTCTGTGTCTCTACATGAAGTCAACATGACAGCTAACGTCAGAAAAAATCTCTGTCATGCACTGTTGTCACTAATCTAATATGTGGTTACTATCATCAACACAACACACACAATGATGTCAGTAGATCGCAAGTAGTGCCACACCTGGACATCAGATCAGTTTTCACTTTTTAAGCTGTTGACAACGTTTAGAAAACACACCTTAAAAAAATGCTGTGTATGTGTGGTGTAGCGGTCAAAGATCACAGGTAGATTCATTAACATTTTCTAGGTCCACTGAGCTGATAGTGGATCTATGGGTTTGGTGGACTATCATACTGAGTTAAGGGTCAGCGGTCACAGATAGGGTTGAGTACCTTGTAGCATGCTCCGATAGGCAGCCTCTGATATGGCGTAGATGTGCGGGGGCATCTCATGCCGTTTTTTGCCTCTATACATCTCCACGATGGACTCTGTGTAGATGGGCAGGTTCTTGTAAGGGTTCACCACCACACAGAACAGCCCAGAATATGTCTGGAAGAAGCAGAAAAAACACAGTTGAAACAGATTTGAAACATTGGACTCCACAGTGATTTATGGCTTAAATCAGAATACGACAAGCATCATATGAACTCAAAAGGTCACATAAATATTTCCTTCTCCATCTGAGCTAAAATGTTTACTCATTCAAGGTACATGTTCAAGTCACTGTCAGTAAGTGAAGGCGGACAGGCATGCCCTCGTTGGATAAGTGCAGGACTATTTTCTCACAATAGAAAGTACAGCAGTAAATCCACACACGTGTCAGGTACTAAATGCAGCGCTGTCTTTCTGGATTTAATATATTATGCATGTTGGGAGCATCCTAATTATTTACAGTGGCTCCAGTGAACACGACACCTCTGAACTTTAAAGCCTAAGCTGGCATTCAGGTGGGTGTTGTCACCTGAGTTGAAGTCAATGAATGACTTGAAGTTACTGACTGTACATAATAAAAACAAGGATAACTATTTAACCTGATAATATACTCAATTCAGACAGATATAACACAATCATAGTGCCGACCATTAAACTGCATTTTCATCAACACAATAAAATGCATGAACACATTGCAAAACAGTGCCTGAAATGCAATGAACTCTTTTTAGTTAATAATAAGGACATTTTAGAAACTATCAGAATCTGCAGAACTTGAGCCCAATAGTAACCAAAGGTTAATACAAAGCTTATAAAGTGAACTTAATAACACTGAGGGAAAATAAGATTCATATTTATTGATCAACTTCCTTGCATTCATATTCTGTTGTGTAGATTTGGTTATTTAGATATTTATTACTTGGACTGAAATCCTCTAAGTTGGAGAACAGTTATCATTTCAGAAAAAGTCAGAGCCTGAATACTTTATTAACTGTCTTTTTAACTTTTCCTGTTTCAAACTATATGAATTATATCAGAATTTAAAAATCCACTGTCTGTCAAACTCTAAATTGTAAATTTTCAATAAGCATCTGAATGTTTATATGAAACCATGAATACTCAGACCATGCATTCATACCACTGTGCCAATCATATGAACTTGAATCTGGCTAATTTGGTGGCAAGTGCGAGATTAGTTTGTTTATCTATTGCAACTTATATTGTCATTGCAGCACTGAACAATGTTATCCCACACTGCAGATCCGCCCCATATAATGCAGACCTAATCATGGCATACATGTATAAAGATGATAATAAATCTGTGTTAAAATACCATATTTCTGAATGTGCTGCTTTTGTAGTGTTCACTGTTGCTCCATCCATTCAGTCTGAAGACAAAATAGTGGCTCGTGTAAGTGCAGCTTGTGACTATGGAGTATATTCCAGACCATGCCCGTCTACACTCACACATCAGAGTTTCATAATGCCCTTCAACTGCAGTGAAAGTCATATCTGACAAACACCACTTTATCTTATCTCTTATTGTAATGATGCTTCTCTAAACTATTCCAACGATCCATCCATGCTCTTCCCTGCTCATCTCTTTATCATTCCTTTTAGCTACCTCTCCGATTATTCACTCCATTAAAAGGCAGCTCAGCTACATCAATTGCTTATATTATATTATACTTTAATTGCTGCTTTATCTACTGCCTTGCATGCCAATTATAATTGTTTTAAATCATCATATGTTCCATTTCTGTCTCTCAAACCCTGCTCTTATTTTACTTGCACTCTCATCACCCCTTTTCTGCAGCAGAAACTAAAGACGCCCCCCACTGCCACCACACACACTTGAACAACATGTAAACTGACTCCACACTTCTCTTACCGGCCTGTATCAGTTACACAGGAGATGCCAGAACGTTCAGTGCTAATACATGACACACACTGTATGTGCACACAGGCTGCTAACATGCATGTTTGTGTTCTTGGGTGTAGTTCTTCCACTTTTTTTTTTTTTTTTTACTGAACTTGTTTTTTGTGATTGTGCACTCACATAGATCAAACCGGAGTAGTATCTTTCTCTCAGGTTGTGCAGCACTGAAGCTTCGTTGAGGCAGGTGAGGTCAGCCATGTCCTCCACCTTACTGAACCGTGGAGGGTTCATCCGCTGCACCTCCTCTCTGGACAAAGTCAGTCGCCGCTGGCTGTCGGTCAACTCCACCTCCACCTCATCGCCGCGCTCTTCCCGAATACTGGCTGACTATATTTAGAGACAGAGAAGA
>JAPQRQ010000009.1:11054221-11066551 GCA_037367365.1 Apogon talboti | reverse complement strand
GGGGGGGGTAGCAGCGAGTGTAGTCTGGAACTGGGACACCTTCACTGAGGAAGAGTAGGGGAGGAGGAAGAAAAGGGATGAGAGTAGATGAGAGCAGTAGTAGTAGTAGTAGTAGTAGTAGTAGTAATAGTAGTAGTAGTAGTAATAGTAGTAATAGTAGTAGTAGTAGAACATCAGCCAATTTTTGTACTAAAATAATTTACCCATCACCATAAAAGAATGTTTGCTTCCCATGGCACTAATAAAAGTATTTGTTCTTTGAATTAGTTTTGTTTTATGTTTTGGCAAAAAATAAAAAAAATCCAGTTCTCTCCACTGATATAAAATAGAGTAGAATAGAACTGAACTGAACTTTAGGAGTTCTGTTCTGTATAACAATAGATTCTTAAAATGTAAAAAGAAAGATTGTATGTAAAAACTATCACAGGAAATTTTACTGAAAAATACTGAAAATACAATGTATTACTGAAAATATACAAAGGGCCAAATCTATACCACAGAGATAGAAGAAACATATACAACATATAAAGGATCTATGCAAGGTCAAATTAAAAACAAGGTGCATATCTGAAGAAGGTGAGATCTTGTATGACATTTTTGCTCTACAAACTATATGTTATATAATAATACATACAATACAATACAATAATCCATGGATTAAACAAAAACAACCTACATTACTCATTGGATGCTGGACAGTTGTAGTCATACTATTTTGAGCGCTATGAGGGATGTATTATCAAGTGTATCATTGCAATCTGCAGTGTTTTACCAGGTAGAAGTGTGTAAGTGGAGGGAGAATTGAAAGACATCGCCACTAGCTGGAATACAGATGAGGAAGAAACATGAGAGAAGGGAAAAAGTCAGACAAAGTGAAATTTATTTCCATGTAAAAAGTAAATCTATATCTTTTTTGTATATTAGTGTAAAACATCTATTATATAAAGTTAAATTATATAACGATGGCTTGCACCGTTCTCATCAATCTTGCATGAAATCGTTAAATTTATTGATTATTGATTCACGCCTTGCACAGTGTTATATTTTCAGGGTTTCCATGAGTTGAAGTGGTGGGGCCCAAAGTGACATTTATTTTCATGGGGCCCTGTATCTGTAAAACTAAACTAACTAGAACTAAACCTGTACATTCAAGCAATGATTGCAAGGAACATGAACAGCGTCTGTGTACAAAAACACCCAGGTCTTCTGCTAATACTACATCCCTGCTTGGAGACAAAACAAAAGCCCCACCCGCTCAACTGTTCCCCTTGGATGGGACATTTGCATCCTACCAGGAGATATAAAAACAGACGCAGCCGGATCACATTTGAATTGAAATTTGAATTTGTCAAAGACGAGACTCTAGACATGGTGGTGATAAGTCGAACGGCTGCACTAAGGCTCCAGGACGAAAAACAACAGAGGTCCATCTTAGGTCGGTGGATCGAAACTTTGTTTCGGGTTTTAGTAGAGAAAAGCCCCTGCACCGAGCCCTCCTCTGTCCTTACTGTAACTGGGGCATTATGGTGTGTGTGTGTGCACGCATGCGCACACTGTGGTCTTAGTTCCAAGAACACATTACATTATTCATTTGGCTGGCAGAGCGGAGGCCCTTATCCCCTCGCCCTCCCACACCACAACACTCCGCTGTGAGCTACAACAGCAGCCCGTTTGCATGCCAGACCTGAACACCAGTGTGATTATCAGCTTATCAACACACATTTGGGTGCACATGCAGTGTTTACACTTTGTCCTACAATAACTGCTCACTGTTGTCATCATTTACACTTAAAATCTCCCTATAAGGTTTGTGCAGAAATGACAACATCCATGTTTTTTTTAAGAAATATCTTCAAATAATACAATATTTATGGATTACTATTTAGACTTTTCAGAAGACATATAACCATGTAGGGTTGTTGTATGAAACTGTCTACACTGCATTTTATATTTGTTAAAGTTTATATTATGACCTTTCTTTGTGAAACTTCTGTAGTTGTTTTAATTCGACTTGATGTCACTGCAAATGAAGGGGATTTCTTGAGAACAAATTAAAGTTAACTGATAGATTTTACTTGACTTTACTTTTATTTGCTGTTTTTACAAAAAGGAACAGACTAATTTGACCCCAGATGTTGATTATTTTATTACTTAAAGTGTATAAAACCAAACCACTCAATCATATGAATCATATTTTTGTGCACATTTCTGAAAATGATTTTTGTAGGGATGCACTGGCAAAATATCCAAAAATTAGTATGTCTTGTTAACTAGTGTATTACAATGAAATGAAGTGGCGACAGTGGTCGCTGTTTATCTGTTGCGTTGCATTCATGATTGTTTCATAAATGTAATATGAATTTGTGTTAATTGAAAAGCGGGTTGAAAATGGTCCAGTTAAGTTAATGTAAAGAGGATTTCTCTGTTTTTCTGTCACAAAGGGGAAAATATATTCCAACAAAAGCAAAAAACAAAAAAGATCAGAATTGGCCCAGAATGTCACAATTTGTACTATTTTTTAAATCTTAAAACTTTAATATACTAAACATTGAACAAATTACCATTGGTACCTGTTTAGTCAGTGTTGCACCAAGTTTTCAAACACACGCAAAGTGGAATTTTCAGACAATTTTCCACAGTTGTTCATATATTTATATTTCATTTTGTGCAACTTCTTGTTTTATTGCTTTCCTTTCTGCAGCAAGTATTACCATTTTACCACTCTGAAACTGATGATTCAATGTAAAACTATAATACTTTCTTTATTTAAATGAAATGTACACATTTTTCTTCTGTTTTATTTATATTTGGTGACTGTAATTCACAACTTTTCTGGCTCAGTGAAAGGAAGAGGAGAGCTACAGCAGGAAAAGAAATCAATCTGAGGTTGGAAAGAGGAAAACAGTCTGAGATTTGAGAAGAGATGAGAAAAGGAACATGAGGGAGGTATGTTTTCTAAAAACACACATATTCTTAGAAATCTTACAAGAAAAGGAGGCGAAACACAGGAGAATGAGTGAGTGAACTGGGAGTGGGTGTAGAGATACTCTGAAAGATAAAGCACAGAGGAGGGGAGGTTAAGACAGGAAAATCTAGTCCCAGCCTCGAACAATCTGTGTTAGCGAGGAGACATGAAACAAGAGTAGAGAGAGTTAAGTTACAAGGGGAGAGGACGGGGGAGACAGAAAAAGAGAAGGGAGAGGAGCAGTGACATGACGACTGGGAGATAAACAGAGCAATCGAGCAAGAGGTGAACACATGCACCCAGTGACAGGAAGTAGCACAAGTCCTTGCAGGTGTATGTATGTTTGTGTGAGTGTGTGGGTTCGTGAGCGCAGATGTCTGAGGGAGAGATGTGGTAGCAGCCAGCGCTATCATTAGCATCACCAAAAGGGAGTTTCACCCTAAGATGGAGAACACACACAGATGTGAGAGAAAAGGCAATGCTGACAGAGTGGTTTCACACTTTACTCTCCCTCTCCTTCTGCTCCTTATCTGGTCAGCAGTTTCTACCCCCAACAATCCACAACTGTGAATGTGTGTGTGTGTGTGTGTGAACGGCGGAGCGTCACGGTGCGTGGGCGACTCATACTCTGTGTCAGAACTATCATTTAATACGCAAGAGACTGACGTTTAATTTTTGTACAGTACATGTGAAATGAATTGAATGAGGCTCATTTCCTCTCCGAGTGACACTGAGTGGAAAAAGTGAAAGAGCGATAAAGTATAATTTGTCAAACACAGTATTTTATTAGTTTGCTCAGTGGTAACACACAAACGTGAAGAGGAGCAAATCAAGTCAGGAATAAGATCTAAATATGAATTGTCGCTGGAATTGTTTAAAAAAAAAATGTTCTGTTGAATACTTACACTTGTAGAAAACAGCTATTAATTTTATTTACAGTATAGATGTTGTAGAATTATTTATATTTCCGTGTAATGTTGAGCATAGATGTGATAAAAAGTTGAATATGACTGTGGCTGATAATATGATATTAATTACAACTCTGTGCAAAAGAATCTTAACATAATATCATTGGTTATTTCAACTATAGTTTTAAGAAACAGTTTGTAAATTTGATTCCCTCCCCCCTGAAACATGGCATTTTTATCCAATATTACAAAACAGTGAAACACTGTGTGTCACTGCTCCTCTGAAGTACATTTGTGTGTAAATGACACTGGAGGGTATATTATGTACAAATACATAATGTGCTTTATGCAAACAATTTACTCAAACAGAATTTTATTACTTAAAATGTTAAGTATAAATATGAATATATTTTTCATAATCTGCTTTTTTAAAGTTTTGTTCAAATTTCCTAAAACTGTATTCATTTATTATTTATTTCAAAAGTGGATTTCGCATGAAATCAGCTTGCGAAAACTTACAAAAACTGTAAGTGAACAACTGAAACCGTCTGTATATAAATGCATGCATTTGTGTGTACCAGCATAACAGGAACACCATACACTATGCATCAATGTAATTTAATCCACAATCTAATTTAACTCCACGTTTAATAAATTAAACCCTTACAAGGTTAAATTTCAGGAAGCTACTAATGTATTTCTATTATATTTTTTTCAAATCAAAGTATTATGTTCATCCAAATGAGCAAAACATACTAATCACGAACTGTGGCTGCAAAAACAACCACAAAAGTCAACGACTAAACCACAGTTAGAAATAATAAAAGGGATGCACTGATGGTTTTTTCCCCCAACATGCAACTGTTAATTTCTGAATCCGTGGGTGTTTACGTGACAGTTTGCGGGGATGTCCTCCTACTGTTTGTGTAGTTAAACAGGTTTGTGTGTAAAAATAGGTTAATGTCAACTGCACTTTATGTTTTTTCTTTGGTGGATGTGAATGGGCGACGTGAGACATGAGTGGGTATCAAATAAAAAGACATTCTCTACAGTGAGTTGTAAACAGTCATGAATTCAGGTGCTCAACTCTCCGTCTTCAACCAGATTAAATATAATGGAGATGGCAGGAAACAGAGGAAACTGAAGAGCCTTTTAGTCGGAACAAAACAGCTGATAAGGAGGCTGATAAAATCCAACTCGCAATATATAGTCCGTGTTACTGTGTGTTCGCCGTGTGTGTTTTTAGCTTTAGTTGCCACATCATTGGGAGGGTCTCAACCACTGCTTTTCTCCCACACAAGTGATCTCCCATTTTAGAGGACAACATTGCAGAAGTGATGCCACACACTTTACACAGAAATGTTGCAAAACTAACTGATCCTGATCAGTTTCCTGTTCCTGTGCTCATGAAAGATGGTCGACCACTAGTGCTGATGTAAAGATTAATACAAGAACTGACACCGAAAATGAGTGAAAAGCACAAGTCTGATTATACACTGACAACTTTATGGACTAATGTGACATGACTAAGATGAAGTAATTTGTTGAGTGTGTTCTTTTTCTTTATAGCTATAACTGTGGCTAATGGGGCTTTTTGTATACTCCTTAAAACTGTTACAGTAAAACACACATTCCCAACGAAGTGCAGGTCTAAAGAGGGAGAGAGAAAAAGGGAAAAGACAATTAGAGGACATGAGTGAAAGATGTGTCACCTTCCTGATAAATGAGCTTAGCGCCATGGCAGTGATACAAGGAAGAGAGGACACGGATTGTTTTTACTGTAAATCTATGCATTATATGAGAACTTCAGCAGGGAGGGGCTTTCGGGTCACACTGAATGGTGCAAACGTGCATGAGCCCTCTGCAGCGGCGTCAGAAAAGGTAGAAACAGTCAACAGCGCCAGTGAAAAGGTGAACAGAGCGATTCATCTCAGAGTAAATGTTTTTGCTGATGTTTGATACATTAGGCGTAATATGAATGTGATCAGTCGTATGTGCACCAGCTTTGTGTTATAGAAATGAAGAAAATAAAAGTGATGCTGTTTTTCCAAAGGGGATGATGTACAGCCATCTGGAATAAAAGTCTCTGTTTGCTGCTGGGGTTCCCCTTTGATCATCACACATGAAAAGGGTCAGTTTCAGCACTGATGACTCCCCCGACTGCTCATGTTTGGGTGTTTATTCTCACTTTCCCTGAAGTGTTGTTTCACTGTGCCTATTTATTATAACCGCCTGCTCAATGTGTGCAGAAGACATTGCACCATTACTAGCAGAGCTGAATCATGATGCTTTTTTCTCAAGCTTGTTTTTTCTTTCTTTGTGACTCTTTACAAGAAGAGCAGTCATGGCCACCTGCCTATTGGTTAACGCTGGGCGGCGTGGGCTGTGAGGCCGGTGGTCGAGAGCGCGGGAGGGCTGTCAAATGCTACAGAAACTCATGACTGAAAAGAGGAAACAGCAGATACATAACTTCCTCTATTGACACAGATCGAGTGGGGGCAAGACTCAACTGAACCGAATGGATTACGGCCACTGTGTAGTCACCCCTCTGCTTTAATGTGAAGAAACAAGCGCCATACATGGTCACAACGCAACATTTGACCAGATATTGAACATGTCGTCCAATCATGAAAAAGGTTAAATGGATGTATGTATGTGTGTGTGTGTGTATGTGTGTGTGTGTGTGTGTGTGGGGGGGGGGGGGGTTTGTATGCAATACTTTTTGTGTTTTTTCCAATTCTGAGGGAGATTTTCTTGGAATAAACAAGGTTGCATTGATAGTGATTTCGTCAAAAGACAAAAACGGTGAGACAACCTCAGATATTGGGAGCGAAAAAGGAAAGCTTCACTTCTTTAAACTCCCATTCTCCCTCCCCCACTCTGTCTCTATCTCCCCACCTTCCTCCCACTCAGTTGGTTTGCATGAAACTGAAAGACCCATGTCAGAAATGGGGGAATTTATATGGGCTCACATGCCCTGATTAAAGCATTTACTGGAACTGTGCATGCATTTGGATGTGCGTGCATGCATGCATGTATGTTTAGGTGTGTGCGTGTGTGTGTTCCTTGTCTAACAGACCACTCGATGTCACTTCCCCAAACCCACCAGTTCTCGGACAGACACATGGTAGTCACCAGCCGTACAAAACCAGGATCACATGATATGTCACGCCGTTGCCCACCACACACACACACACACACACACACACACACACTTCACAAACAAACAAGTAAAAATTCAATAACAATACATACTTCTCTATTAATGCTTTTTGCTTAACAAGAAACTTAAACCACTGTTTTATATTTATACACTGCAGCAGAAAATACATTTTATTTACCCTCTTGTAATCATCAATATTTATTATAAACTATAAACTCGATCACTTTCTTTATCTTCAGTTGCTGTTCTCCCCTATATGTTGGCAGTTTGATGAGCAATAGATTCAATTTAATAGCATTAAGGTGCTTGTTTTTGTTTTGTCTTGTGGTGTTCATTGGGTTGAAAGCAAATGGGAATAATGAGGATCTTTACTTGTTATTTTTATATACACATATAGATTGAGTTTATTAATCCCTGGGGAGAAATTCAATGTCCATCAGCCCAAGAAAAGAAAGCAAAATAAAAATTAAAACAAGCAGTTAATGAATTATTTACATAATATACAGTGTTCAGTTTAGTCTCCAGTCTATTTTTGTAATGTATCTATTACTATCTATTTATTCTATATCTTTTTCTATATTTCAGATAAAAATAAAAAAAACAAATTGTGATCTGCAGTTGAGAGATTCCCATCATCCATCTGATCTTGTCTCGTGTCCCCTCTCAAACATCCCCTTACCAATAAATGCAAAAATACCCAAAACATTTTTTTTAATCAAGAGCTGAATAAACTAATTTACAAATTTAAAAAAACAAAAACAAATATATTCTTAATTATTTGGTGAAAAAAGTAAAAAAGATGCATGTGCTTCCTGAGGTTCTAATTTGCTCTAATGAAGTGTATTATTAAAATTACATGATAGTAATATCTGTTGTGTATTAAAAAGTCATGTTTCTCAGCTCTTTGTTATTTTCTAGTTGTTTCTAAACTGTGTCTAAAGTGCTGAGTGACTGCTCTGTTGTAAAGAAACTTGAGTCTATTGTACAATTATCAATAAAACTTTAAACTTCTCAAAAGCAGTGATGCTTCGTAATGATTATCTCACATAACAAAACCTATAAATATCACAGGCATGTTTTATTCTTGGTATCAATACCGAGCCATCTTTAAAAGCCGATTGCAGTTATACAGCGTCTGCAGTCAACAAACCACAGAGGAGTTAACTTCCAGTTTGCCTATAAAATATTTAACTGCTTGACCACTTTATTCGGCTCATATTTTTTCCAACAGCGAGGATGTTTTTGAGAAGCCCACCCTATCTGGAGCTCCTCCCATATTCTCTAGAAACTGATGCTTAATGAGGTTTGGTGACCATGACAGGGTTTCTAAAGTAAACTTTGTTCAGAAGGGTGGGAGGAAAAAAAAAATAGGAGACAGACTGAATGAAACAGATATAGATTTGGACTCAGAGACGTCAGTCAGCGCTCGTCTACATATGTCTAGTGTGTCATTTCTTTTACTCGGAACAAACTTGGACTGAAACTGATAAAACCAAACTCAGTAACCTCAAATGATCTATTTTATATCATTTTATAGTCATTTTCACTTGATAAGAATTTTGTTTTCATAAAAATGACATGTATTTTATGTTTTAAATTATTGTGACATGTATTCAGCTGTGCACCAACATGTTTAGTTTAGTTAACTGTCTTAATACTATTTATCAAACTGATCAGACTTGTTGGCTTTTATTGGCTGATGTGAATATTATGCTCCTGTTTTTTCTTGCATTACAACAGGGAAAACCTCCCTAAAAAAAAAAAAGCTTCAAATTTTATTTTTGATATCATTTGCAAACACATGACGTCTCAGCATTAACAAAATAATTCTATGTTCCCACCTGCAGGGGGAGCTAACAAACAAACGCATTATGTACCTTTAAGTCAACACGATTAAATGTGTTCATCATTGGATTAAGTGCAAAAAGGAAAAAAAAAAAAAACAACAATCTTAACAGTTTTGCAAAGTTCTTGTTAATGAATTGTAAAGAGAGGGAAGATAGAATCTAAGCATCTTAAATACGAAAAGTCATTTTTTAAACACAATTACAACAAATTTTCTGTCATGTATAAAGGTTGGGAAATGAAATTCAGCTCCAAGTTCAAACCAATAACAAAATAATAGAAAAACAAAAACTGATTACACTTATTAGTTCCTAAATGCAGATAGATACTGTATGTGTAAGGACCATGACCATTTGTATGCATGGTCAGAAATATGAATAAAAGGGTAATTTACTGTTCTAGCTTGATCTTAAGTTATTAAGTTTTTTAATGCATGGATTCTTTCATATGATTTATTGTATCTCTTCAGTAAATCATTCTAGTTATATTATATGTAGTGTATATAGTAAATGGTATGATACTTCTAGTTCTGTGTCCACCTTTACAAAACATTTTAGAATCAAAAATCAGTCAATTAAGAACTGAAATCAGTCAAGTCCACTCCCTAAATTGTACAACAGCAAAAATCAGCCACTGTGTACACTTCCACAGCAACGTCAGGAGCCTGAACCCTCCTCCAATAAAATCAGCCTGAGCACCTCATAATTATGTTAAAAAACCAAAGTGTCCAAAGCGTCTGCATCAAGAACCTCTGAAACTTTCTGCAACCAACAAGAATCTGACAAACACTCGCATTTTACACAGCGACTGGCCTGGTTTATGCAGCTCTGAGTGTTTACATCATTAAGGTGTGTGTTTTCTATCTTATTTTGTGGTCAGTACAAACAGGTGCAACAGTGCCTTCCAGGAAGAAGTGTCCTAAAGTGTGAGCTACAGGTCATGAGACATAAACATAGAGACTGGAGACAGTTAAAACAAATGGAGAAACAGGAGCACATCACCTTAAACATCCTTTAAGATAAAATAATACGGTGTGTGGGCCACAGGAGGATTCATCACCTCTATGAGTCACGACATTTCACTTATAGATAATATATGCATCTTTATATACATCTATGGGCTAAGACCTTTTTGAGAAACCGCAGGCATGTCGAGCTTTCTATGTGAAAATCCCATGGTTGTAGATACTGATATTCGGGTGTACTGTTCAACTAACAGTGTTCAATTCCTACCTCCAGTCCATAAACCCTGAAGATGGGCGCCTATTGTCTCTGTTTCACTCCTCTGTCTTAGTTCAAAGGTCACCAGAGGTCATACACCTGAGGGAAGAGGCAAGGAATTAAAATAAAAAAAAGATAAATTAACTACAACTTTCTCACCATTTATTATCATATTATTCTCCGCATTTCACGTTTTTCAATAGAAACCAGGTATTTTCCTATATTTAATTCACTAACCATATAGATGTTCGTAAAACCTCGGAGTAAATTCAAAGGTTGTTATAAACAGAGGAAACGGAAGAAAAAAATTACAGTTTCATCAAAATATATCATTAACTGAACATAAAAACAAGCGTCTACACCACAATCATTTGTCAAATTCTACGTATTTTCCTGGTGAATCAAGCTGCAAAGACGGTGGTGATTCACTACAGAGCCTCTGAACATCTGAAGAAGACGTTTCTGATGCCAGTAAAAAGCTTAGAAAGTGCATTTTACCTGAATTATTTCTACATGTCGAGAGGATTAGTGGGTAAAAGTTATTAAACATTTTAGATCAGTAGATGCTTTAGGTCAGCAGTAGTTGTTTAGGTCTTTAAGGGTTAAATGTATAATTCCCCCTGACACTTACGTGTGTTACAGCACAAAGAGAGAATACTGCATACAATGTGTAAATGATGAAGTAATACTAAAAGTAAAGTACAAAGTGCTGACTAATCGAGGCAGGAGTTTTCTTTTGTAAATTAGGTTACAGTTGCATTTGGATCAACACACACCCACGAGCAATCATATGATGCATCAGATGTAATTTGAGGTGGAGTAGGGGGTTCTTGTAAAAGAACAGAAAAAAAAAAGATATGATAGAAACCGACCGCTTCCCTCTTTGGCTTCTACGGAAAATAACTTGTCCGACAGTCAGTGGGAGTGTGTGAGAAAGTACACACACACATACACAACCATATACACACACCTATTTGTGATGAAAAAGATCACAGGCGCTCAGAGGTGATGGTGTTTTTATGATTTAGGCCATTATATATAGAGCATGTGTGCATACAACTGCAGATTTAGACTAAAGACAGGATATATATATATGAGCTAGAAGAACCAGGAGAGGAGGAGGATGGAGGTCATGTCAGGACAACAGGATGAAGCACAGATGTCTAATTATTTTACAGACAAACTTAGGTCAAACAAGCCTGGCATTAAGAATTTATTTCAGAACCCTGATGGCTCTTCCATATGTTGAGAACCATCCCAGTAGGAAAACTCACACATGATGGGCAACAATGGCACAAGAAGAACAAAACAGAAAGACTGAGAGAAAACAAAACAAGAAAGATTGTCTCGCTCCTCTAAAAACTTTTCTTGGCCACAAACGGAGGCCGTAAATGATGTGTCAGGCCCAGAAGAGGGGTTGAGCTCAACAACAAAAATGGACAACACCTAGACACCGCAACAGGGCATGAGGCATTAACACTAAACACATTCATGGACGGCTGAAGATTTAACCAAACAAGCTGTGCCTAAGACAGGGAAACCAAACCCAAGCCAGTTGAGCTTGTTAAGCCGGTCTGTCAGAGGGGCGAGTCAGCAACACATCTCTGTAATGACACACAAACACACACATTAAAAGCCCACTGGCATGACAGCCCTCCCTCCCCCCAGCAGGCAAACCTTAACCTAACATTACAGCCTATTGGAACACATGATGGGGACAGGATTAAATTAAAACACAGGGTGCGCCATAGGGAGGATGATGATGATGATGATGATGATAATGATGATGGTATCAGACCACTGAAGGGCTTGCTTAAGATGTTCATAGGTTAAATCCCGTATAGATCCAGTGCGCTTTGTGCCCATGAGCAGCGGACAGGCAGGTGATGTGCGTGAGAGCAGGTTAGGTTTTGGATGTCAGCCGGTGTTCTCGGCTATAATTAGAAACAGAGTCTGTAGAAATGTACCCGCCGACCCGGCTCCGTCTATCACCTGGACGGAACAGCACCAGCACCGGCACCGGCACCGGCACCTGCGCACAGAACACAACCCACACACCCCTCCCACTCACATCACGGCGGTGCGCACTTTTAAAATACCGTGAGGAGAAATAAATGTCGAAGTGCCTCACGGGAGTTACTGAACACCCGTGACGTGGTAGTCCTCCCGTGACCCCGATCAGAACCGGGAAGGAGGAAGGAGGAGGAGGAGGAGGAGGAGGGGTGGGGG
>JAPQRQ010000009.1:11030509-11048903 GCA_037367365.1 Apogon talboti | reverse complement strand
GGGGGGGGGGGGGGGGGGGGGGGTGGATCAGGAATGAGCCAACGCCCTCCTCTGGTGGACTTCTCAACAGTTCAATATTATCAACATGCCTTCATTTAAAATGAAGTAGTCTATTGTGACAAATGTGCACATGCCCTCATAAAATGTAATGATCTTGTCCAAAATGGTCAAAATAACGTCTGTCTTAGCTGCCTTTGGCTCCTAGAACAACAAGAAAATCCAACACAAACATCACATAAGCACATAATGATCCCCCCTTATTTAACTACTGAATGTAAAGGACACACGTGTGGTATAAAAGCTCTCTGTAGTTCTATGACTGAGCAAACTGCTGCTGAAAACAATTTTTTTTCAGTTACTTTAAAGATCTCATGCATTCAAGATGCACTGCCCTTTTATAACATACTGTATATCTACACTATAATAAGCACAATACCTGTATGTCATTCTGCTGCCCAACACTTTGTACTTAGTCATTTAATCCTATATTTAACCATTAATGGAAGCATCACCAGACTTATAATGACAGCCTTCTCTTAAAAATGTTTTTATTTAGTGGCATTTAGTGGAGAAGTTGCAGACTATGTTCTTCTCTTATCAGTTCTGGCCTGATAGGAATAATGATAGTTATAATAATTCTGGTCCACATGAAAACAGTCATGAATGCCTCTTGCCCTAAAACAAAAGAACACAGCAAACATTTCATATTGTAATTTCAAGGTATGATGTACTAATGAAACCTAATTTTAATCCTTAAAGACCGAAAAAATGTTTAATACCTGTTGATCCATTAATCCTATCAATACATGTAAATAATTCTGACTTTTATTGTGTTTTATGTATATTTTTAGTGTGGATGTATGGCTGTGATTTCTATTCTGTGTAACTTCTGCTGCTGCTGCCTTGGCCAGGACACTCTTGGAAGGGATTTCTAATCTCAGTGAGCTTTTTTCCTGGTTAAAAAAGGTAATAATAATAAATTCAGGTAAAATGCAGTTTCTCTGCTTTTCATGGTCATCAGATATGATCCATTTGGATGTTCAGCGGCTCCATAGTGAACGTGGAAGCAACGCCATCTTCTGCAACAGACAGTGCAGAAGACATTTATATGTTCAGTTATTGATATCTTTGCTAAAAACGTCGCTTTTTCTTCAGTTTTCTGTGTTTTTGATATAATAACCTCCAACTTTAATCTGAACTTTTATGAACGTCTACATCATCAGTAAATTAAATATAGAAAAATACTGGATTTTCACTGAAAAATGCAAAATATAGAGGATAATATACTAAATGGTGATAATTCACTCAAGACTAGTTAAATAGAGAGAAAAATTAATTTGGGAAGTGCCACAAAAGTAGCACTGGTTCTTTATGGGTTAAATAGTATACTCCATTTCAGTATTTAAATCCCCTAAATTTTACACATTGAACCTTTAATATTGTCTTAAAAACTGGTGGCTGTATCTTTTATGTAAATACTCCAATTCCCATCTTGCATTGCTTTCAGACAGATTTTGTTCACCAGTGTTCACATCGAGCTCAAGTTCACTTTGTCAGCAGATGTTGTGTTTACATTTCCCTCTGACTTGGAATAAAGATTACAATCAGTATCATCTTCAGGTTCCAGCCTCCCTCCAAATAACTGCCTGGCAGCTACGTTAGTGACACCAGTCTGAATAATCTGCTTACTGTCACCGCTGACATAAATCCAGACGCAGAGGAGAGGAAGGCAAGTACTATATAGCGAGTGCATGTACATACTGGACTTACAGCTGACAGCGTGGCAGATCTGGTGGGCCATGTGCCGGATCTGGTTAATGGGATAAGGCAGGAAGTTGTTTTCTTTCAAAAAGTCAAAAGTACTTAGGGACAGAAGCTCAAAGGAGATGCAGACATGGCCGTAATAGTTGAACCAGTCCAGCATCTGTACACAGTGACTGACAGAGGGAGAAAAGACAGAAAAACACAGATGAAATATTAAAGCAAAAAAAAAACAAAAAAAACAATGGAAGAGTATCCTTTAAGACCCAAAAGCATCTGCTAAAGCATCTCTAAAATGTTTTATAACTTTTGATCCACTAATCCTGTCAATACAGTGAAATAATTCAGGTAAAATGCAGTTTCTTAAGTTTCCTGTTTTTTTCTAATACATCCATAATCTCTGTTTTGAACATGGAAACTTCATTATCTTACACAACATTGGTTCAACAATAAAACCCCAGGTAGTTTGACAAATAACATTGGTTGTAGACACTTGTGCTTATGTAGAATTAATGATGTTTTTTGCCGAAAATGTCATGTTTTCTTTAATTTTCACTGTTTTGATATAATAACCTTTGAATTTACTCTGAGCTTTTATGAACATCTACATGGTCAGTAAATTAAGTATTAGAAAATACATGATTTATATGCATTTAATGCATGATAATATGTGATGATAAATGACATGGTAATGGATAAATGTAGAGAAAAATGTATTTGGATGTTAAAACAAAAAATCCTCCAGGGTGTTTATGGGTTAAATGAATGGGAACTCACTGCTTGTTTTGTGGATCTTTTTCACTGATCCTCTCCAGCACGATGATTTCTAATCTGGCTGCTTCTCTATATTTCTCCTGGTTCTTAATAATCTTCAGAGCAACTTGACGGTCTCTGTGAGTTGGAAAACACAGCATCTCAAAACAGTTAGAGTTGAATGAAGTCTAACATTCAGAATGACTTCAAACTGTTGATTTACCCGCTGTGGTCCAAACACTGCACCACCTTCCCAAAAGTCCCCTCGCCTAATGTGTCAACAATCTCATCTGGAAGACAAACTGAGGTGAAACTGACAATTCCAGGAAGATCGTTTCCATTCCAGACACCAAATGAAGGGATACCTACATCTGTCTTGGAGAACGTCTCCGCTTTTGTAGATTAGGTGACCATTTTCAGTGTCTCTTTCATTTTCTGCCTCATCGCTGCTCCTCTAGAAAAACATGTTTACAAAAAAAACAAAAAACAAAAATCAGGTCAAAGAGGAACCTGGAAAACCACTGAAACTATAGGCAATATAGAGGAGATTATTATCATTTTATTAGGAAAAAGAGGAGTCATGTCATTTCATTTTTTAGCAATCTGAGACTCACCTTCCTGTTCAGATGGATTCAGTTACCAAGCTTTCTGTTCCTCCTTTGACTGTGTAGCTGTTCATAGTACTATAAACTACTTCAGTGACCACTGAGGCTACATAGGCCGAATTTTTGTTAGGAATTTACTTCCTACACGAAAAATACAGCAACAGTCTTCATTTAACTTGGTTTAAGGGTTGGACTTGGGACCCCTAACATTTTAAAGCAAGCCTGAAAAAGGGGCTTTTAGTGAAAAAGCCAAACTAGAAACAGTTAAAGAGGCTATATGTAGTATTTCAACTTGAAAATAGTGAAAAAAAAAAAGACCTGAAGGTATCATTAGAGTTGAAGAATTCATCAATGCATTGGATTGTAGAGACATGAACGAATGATATTTACACCAGCAGTCTGGTGGATTCATGTGACCACTGTGTTGGTCTCCCATGATGAGGATAACTAACACCACGGGGACTTTGACCAAAATGTTAGAAAGCGATGAGATGGGAGGAGAATCACTAAGAAACATCTTTTAGAGTCAAAGAAAGTGACAGAACGTGATAAAAGCTTTAAGTACTGTTGTTGTTGTTGTTTTCATCCCTGGACACAGCTCTAAATGAAAAGAATGGAGTTTGATGCTGTTTGATTATGAGGCTTATGAAGGTATAAAGTTATTATGTGATGTTATTATGTTTACTAAATTCACCATCTGTGGGTCCATGGTTCAGACGTTTTGCTCAAAAGCCATCACAACGTTGAACACAAATCTACACACACAAATCAACATTACTTGAAAAAATTTAATGAAATGCAATATATGTAATAATGTGCAATAAGGTATGGTTGAGGATGCATGGATGTGTATGTGTGTGAGTAGTGTGCATCATTCCTTTTTATTTATTTTACTATTTATTGTTAGATGTGTTCCTTTTTACCCTGGGCTTTGAATTTCATTGTATTTTTTATATATATAACACAAACTGTGAAGATTATAAGACAGTGTTATGTTGACAGACTGTCAAAACAACTGATTCCGAGTTTTTGTTTGAAGAATTAAACTTTATGATACGGTAAAACAGATACATGTGAACAATGAGTTTTCTACTTTATTCAGTGACTCATACAGTCTGTGGATACATAGTGTTGATTCGTTGGTGGTTTTGGTTGTGTGTTCTGTGCAACTCCCACACGCTGTTGAGAGTTTGGAAAATCAGTACTACACAGAACCCTTTTAAATAAAATGAACCCCTTACAGGAGAATTAAGTTATAATTATATGGTATAGGATTATAATTGGTGGTAAGACTATGGTTTAATAATATCAGGAAGTGCAGTTGGTTCTCTGTGTGCACCTCTAGATGAGTATATCATATATTTCTTTGTTTATTTTTTTCCTCTGTGCATCATGTTTGCCAAGTATGAAAAAAATCATGAAGGGCCTACAAATATATGTCAAAATACCATAAATTTCCACTAATAGGTCATCTTAGCGTTTTCAGTGAGACAGAAGGAGTGACCTGACCTCTGAACTCCCATAACTCTGAAGCATGCTCAATTTCATGCTTCACTGTTAAACTGCAACTGTCAGATAACAAAACATTCCTCGAAGGCGTGAGCATACATTATTACACTTATCCTGATGCCCTGAGTGTGTTCTGAAGGAGGTTAATAAGAAATGTCAAATGACTTGTGGCCTCTATGGAGGTGCTGAGGCTCTATTTCCATCCACATTCTGAGACTGTTATTAATATCAGAAGCCCAGCATGTGCTGAGGAGACACTTACTGCAGGGCAGGGGCCACAAAATAGACCGGGCACAAAAGCAAACACTGACACATATACCAATAAACATGCACAGTCTGCATGAGATTGATTTGTTCCTGCACCCTAGGGAAGTCCAGGCCAAAAGTCAGCCATGATAGAGTGGAGGCAGGAATGTTAATATTGAAATAACAAATGGGAAATACATGCTCAGAAAATGGAAATACTCACAGAAAGGCAGAGGCAAAGACAGTCCACAAAACCTTTAAATAGAGAATACAGCTCTGTCTTTCCCATTACGCAGAGCTGCAAAGGATGAGGAGGAGGAGGATGGAGGAAGATGAGGGAGATAGGCAGGTGAAGCTGCGATACGAAACCAGGCTACAGAGCAGGAGTCGAAGAAAGAACAGAAAAGGACGAGGCAATTCAATATTAAAGCAATGGCACAGAAAAGTAGAGGACATGGAGTTGTGACAAAGTAAAAAATAGCCGGCAGTGTTGTCAGCGGAAAGTAGGAGAGAGAGAGAGAGACACACACACACAGCAAGTAAAACAAAAAACAACAAAGAGTGCAGCCAAAAAAACTGACAAGAGACAGTAGTCTACGAGGAAAGACGAAAAGAGAAAACTCCAAAGTGAGCGAGACAACTGAAGCACAGGACAGACACAAAAACAAGACGAAAAGACACGAAGGAGGAGGAGGAGTAGGAGGAAGAGGAGGAGGACGGATACAGAGAGTGAGACAGAACGTGCTGAGACAGACGCTAATAATAAACTTTGGTCACAGCCCCCTGAGAAAGTCTTCAGAGGAGAATCAAGATGTGGTCGAGGGAGAGAAGGAGGGCGAAGAGGAGGAGGAGGAGGAGGACAGATCCAGTTTCACTCAACTTACTTACCTCCTTGCACCTCCTTAACCCCTGCGGAATGTTTTGCCAAACCTGTCCTGCTCTGCATTCTGCACATGCCCGTCAATATACAGGGCACGCTTCCTCTACAGAAATAACTGACAAAGCTCATGAAAACCATTTTATTTTATAGTTAATATAACATCACTTATCATAAAACATGTTAAAAAAATAGGAATACAACAATATAGCAAATTGTGTAAAAATATGCATCCATTAAACACAAACAAGCAAAAAGAATTAGTCAAAATTACATAAAATGTAATTTTGAGCATACACTTTTGTATGTATTATAATGCTTAAATTCAGAGTTTTTTTGTCTAAACATATGAACACAGCCAAACAGCCAGAACAGACTGAACAGTAAAAGGTTTTAGATGCACGTGAGATCTAGTAGAAAGCTGAACTGGTTGAGATCACGATATCACCATAAGGCTCCTGCTGCTCCACTCGCACACTTCTGGATGATAAACCCTCTATAAATAAAACACAAACTCATTACAGCATTCACTACACCAGATCTGCTTGCGTTGATGTGACGTTATTGGTGTTAGAATCTGTTTTGTGTTGATGCTTGCAAACGCCTGTCTCAGTTGTATCCATGACAACAGCCCGTTCAATGATTTCTACAGAGGAACTGGTATTGTAAGCACATATACATGAACTTACATAGGTAAACATCTAGATCAGGGGCGTCAAAAATACAGGCCACGGGAGGAAATTGTAAAGTGCAAAAATTACACTGAAGATTATATATTAAATAATATATTTTTCAGTTCCAGATGCCTGTTAGCAAATGTTTTGTGCATTTGTAGATCCACTGTGATCTGTAAGTTGTAATGCACATGTGTAAATGTTAATCTGAAGCATAATATTGTTAAAATTCTCTTATTTTCCTTAAAAAATTTCAGGTTGTTCATGGTTGTTCAGGTTATTCACACTTTGTGGGAAAGAATAGCTTGTAAATGTAAACATTTTCATCATGTAATTCTTTTTTCATACTAAAATAAAGAGAAAATTTTGGACTTGTCATTAATCATAGGTTATTATGCTGTTATTTTTCTGGTCAGATTCGCTTAATTCATTGTAAAATGAGTTTGACACCTATGAACACCAGGTAATGAAGCTTTAACATGTAACTGATGAACTGTAGTTTGGTGATAAAATACTGAATGGTTTTCCAAACTATGCTCCAGAAACAAAATGATGCCAAACAGACAGAAAGACAGATGCCGACCACTATACACCCCAGAGGAGATACAAACTATTGACAAATTTTTACTAGAACTTTTTATGGATCTGATGGAATCTAGTAACTGTGCCTTTAGAAATGACATAACTAAATGAATGAAATAGACTGGCTCTATAATCCAGACTCATTCCTCACCCAGGAGCCTCATGAAGCAGTTGCTGACAGTTCTGCGGTCGGCATCTGGCGGTAGAAGAGAATGGAAAAGCACCGGGCCCTCTTCATGCTCCGCTAACTCTGGCAACAACCTGCACCAACAGGGTGATATTTTGTCCCATATTAAGAGTCACAGACTGGACAGCTGAGTGAAAACATCAAACACACCGGGTGAATTATCATGACTTTGGTAGACATGTAGGTTATTGTGCAGTTCAGAAGGCCTGGGTCCGTAATCTACTGGTTTAACAGTATTATGTGTCAGTCCGATGTACTCTGAGGTTATAATGAAAAGATTACAGACAGTCTAAGAGGAATTCGCCACCAGGGAACGGTTTTCACTGTCTCATAAGCTTATGTGACACCATGTCGCTTAGTGTTACTGCTGATTCTGGGATGCTCACATGCGGTGCAAAAATATTTTAGCAAGCAATTAAGCTAACAGATTTTTTTTTTTTTTAATTTTTCCAGTTTTGTTTTTGAGCATTCTTGGTTGAAAAAATATCTAGCACCGTCCACTACTGTTTAAAAATATGATGTTCAGTTAACTTTTCTCCTGCATCAGCGTCTGTCCTCACAACCATTAACTCTACTAACCTGTCACTTGAGGTGAGCAGGAGTCAATGTGACGCCTATTTTAGTCCACGCTAACTAAACGGAACCAAATGCAAGGGCAGCACATGGCAATCTCCTCAGCCTGTTTATTTTAAAGTCTGGAGGTCAGTGTCATTACCCTGGAGAGCTCGGACCTCCTCTCCCCAGGACATCAGCCGGCTGCTCTGGGATGTCCTGCAGCGTAAACCTGGAGACGGTGGATCTGCAAACACATGTGAACACGCACATTAAACACAACTGCGATCACACATGACTCTCCAGGCATCATCTGTGGTACTTACCCCTCTCTGTCAGATGTGTACAGGGGGGAGATTTCCCGTGACGCTTCCATTTGGATGGAGCTGTCCAGAGGCAGAGAAGCTGGACCTGTAGGATTAAACATGCACATATATTGTTCCCTGCCTTTAGCCAAAAGTGATGCATGTTTGACCCTGACCTCTGACCTTTGTCTCACCTCAGGGAGTACACAAACTATTTCATGTCTAGTTAAAGCTGTCTACTGTGGTGGTCGGAGAAGTGTTTGGTTCTTACTTAACACAGCAGCGCTTATGGTGTTTTGTTCTTTTAATAATAATGGATTAGATTTCTGTAGTGCTTTTCAAGGCACCCAAAGCGCTTAACATTATTGATCCATTATTCATTGCCTCTCACAGTGGTGGTAAACTACGTTTGTAGCCACAGCTGCCCTGGGGCAGGCTGATGGAAGCGTGGCTGCCAAACGGCCCCTCCGACCACCACCAAACATTCATACACCAGTGTGAGTGGCACTAGAGGCAAGGTGGGTGAAGTGTCTTGCCCAAGGACACAACAGCTCATGACTCATGACAGAGTGGAATTCGAACCCCCAACCCTTTGGTTATTGGACAACCCGCTCTACCTCCTGAGCCACGGCTGCCCCAAGTTTTACAATTGTAATCCAAGTGGTCTGAGCAGAAATGCAAAATTATCTACTTTCTATGGACTGTGTTTTCATGTTGTAGGAAATGTACTGTGATCAGATTGATCAGATTCAGTCAGATGGGACTCTATTGCTTGACGTCAAAGCTTGGATAAATGTCTTCTCTTTTCCGCAGCATCCTAGGTCAATATTAGGTTTAGTAAAGTTACATTGTCCACATATGTGCATTTGTCAGCCTCTGTATTTAGATCCAATCTGGTTATATGTGACATATGTACAACAGGAAAAAAATAGCTTCTATAAACCAAAGTGGTCGTATTTAGTGTAACCTTTCTTTGCGCTTAACATGTCTTTAATTTAACCCTGTTGTTCAGACAATATGAGATTCATGGCATTAATTTTCAGACACGTGTCAGATGTCAGATGCAGAATTGTTTGTGCTTCTTCTTGTCATAGGGGTCACACTATATAGTAACCTTTTGAAACCCATTTCGTTCAGTTTTTTGTGTGTCTTTTAATGCTATGCACGTGTTATTTCTTGTTGTATCCAAAGAAAAGAGAATAAGAAATAAATATGGATGCTTATTTCAACCCTGTAAAAACAATGACTGTCCAGTGATTTGGCCATAACAATTTCTGAGATAAGATACTCCAAATAAATGCCACTTTATTGGTCTGTGGTCATAATGTTATGGCTGATCAGTGTAAGTTCCAACCCACCACTGAAGAAACTGTCTGACCTCGGTTAAACGTAATAGTGTAAATTCAGACATTTTACCTGAAATATCAAATATTTCTGCCTCTGCCATCTCTCTGGGGATCTGTAATGGCACACACAATCACTTATTTATTACCATGTGACATTTCTCATCATCTCCTCATACAAACAGGCATCACAGATGTTCACAAACAGAACACCACAGCCGTCCACACTTCCTTGCGGCTCAGCTCTCGCTCCTCCTCCTCCGTCTGTCTCAGGGCCATCTCAGCCATCTCAAGCATCTCACGCTCTCCTTCTTTTTCAGAGTCGGTGGACTCAGGCCCTCTCTCCCCGACCTGTAGGTCCGAGCCAGAGAGAGGCGTGATGGTCGCAGCCTGTCTCCATAGAAACAGCAGCTCCTCGGGCAAGGCTGCAGGGGAAAAAAATAGCTTTGTGGTTTATTTTTGAAAAGGTTACATGTGTCGTGTTCTTTAAAATAAATGTAGGTGCAGCTGAGAATGTGGAGTCTGAGGGAAAAAGTGGAATTAAATGTGTTTCACTTTGGAACAACTGACTTTTAACTAAAGCTTGAGTAAGACCTCCTTCACTCACTGTAAGAGAAATACAGTGAGTCCAGAGATAAATTAAACTGTTTTCATGATTATTGATTCAAAGACATGGGGACATAACATACATCAGTGCTCCTACACATTCCCTTTGACTATTTCCATATTAGATTTATTTAGATTTAAGACCATATTTGACACCTGAGCTCCAATATGACACCTGATGTTTATTATGGAAATAAATGTTTGTTGCATTCTGTGTGCCATTGTGTTGGCAAATAGATTAGAAGGTTATATCTTGACTGGCTGGGAAGCAGTCTGGAAACACAAAGATTTTTTCAGCATTTTTTTGCTTTTTCCGTCCTAATCCAGACTTATGAATTATTAAAATCCAATTCCCTTCTTATCTAAACTGTGTAGGACCCATGATACTTCCAGCTTAGATCCGTTCATCTGCATGTTTAAACATTCAGAATTATGTCAGGTGAGTTTTCCGAGGCTCGGTGCAGGTATGTTACTGACAGGTGCAGGGGTTGTTGAAGAGCTCGGCAACAGACGGCGTCCTGTGGGAGGGCGGCGGGATCAGAGTTGGACGTGCGGTCTCTGCCATGGGGTTGTCGATCTGCTGCTGACACTCCCTCTGAGAGAGCTGCGTCTCCTCGTCAAAGAAGAGCAGCTGCCTCCTACTCTTCCTCCTCCTCTTCTGGGTCACCTTTGGACTGGGCTCACGCTGGACGCAAGAGGAGCAAGGTTAGCACTTTTTAATCTATCCTTTAAACTCACATGGAGCACTGACCTAATTCTATCTTTAATTATTTGTAAATTATTTATGAAAACTGACTGTATGGTTCAGTTTGTGATATTAAAAGATGCTGCAGATTATAACCAACTAAATACCCCTTCATCCCCCTGGACAGTGCCTGAAAATTATGGAACAGCCCTTTGCGAGAGTCAATATTTGTTTGTTTGTTCTGGTATTTTTACTTAGTCATTTTCATTAGTAGTCATTATACCTTAATAGTAGATGCTATAAAATATAAAAAAGAAGAGGAAGACATCAGCTCTGAGCAGTTGTAAATATAAACAGCTCACACCTAGATAATGTCAAAACGATTCTCATTTTCATGTGATTATACACTACTGAAAACATAATTATGGATATTATATTACATTTCTACAATTAGACCCTCCTAAATCCCTAAATCTGGTGCACTAGACTTTCCAGTGTTCCTTATGGGCTGAGAATATTCTCTTCTTTTTGAAGCTGAAAACACTTGGAAAATGTAATGTCGCAAAGCTGAAAGCAGGACTGTTTATCTGAGCTCATGAAATGTTGACTTTGTAGAGATATGTGGTTCTCACAAGACAGCCATGCTAAAAAAAAAAGATCTTACAGAATATGACGCACGGCTGTAGTAGTAGTAGTAGTAGTTCAACATCTCCATCAGTAAAGTGCAACTTACACATCAATGCAGCAGTAAAAATAACCCCCAAAACATCCTATGTAATAGTAAAACACACATGGTTTTACTTGAGAAAAATGACGGAGGCCTTTCACAGTTCTAGTAAATATGCTTCAAGTGAATAAAGTGAAATTTTTGACAAACCTACACAAGGCCAAAAGTAAAAATAAGTGTCTAAAGATGTAGATGTGTATAACAATAAAAATCAGGTAAACATGGAGGACAGGGCTGGGTCGGCTGAACAGGGCATAGGAAATAATCAATAATAAACAACTGAAAAAATATATAACATGCAAAAAAAACTTACAGGAAAAAACTGTGATTACAAAATTAACTAGAAAAGCACTCAGAGAGCACAGACCTCCGCCAAGGCAGCTCAGTTCCCCACCTTGCTGCTGTACATCTCATGGTGACATGTCTTCTCAGTAATAACATATAATACCCTTGAAGTGGGTTACCTAGCAACGGATAAACAATAGGGCCACGTTGACATGGTGTCACATGTCATGTGCAGAAACAGACATTCCGGCTGAGAGGTTATTCAACTGAAACTGCCATAAAACAATCCTGGATCCAGACGATGATCTGGATCACCCCCAAAATCTAATCACTTGTTCCTTGTCCCATTTCAGACATTTCCTGAAAATGTCATTACAATCTGTCATAACTTTTTGCATTATGTTGCTAACAAACAGACAGACAGACAAACCCTGGTGAATACATAACCTCCTTGGCGGAGGTAAAAAAAATCCTCCATTTACTTAGAGCAGGGGTGTCAAACATATGGCCCAGGGGTCAAAACTGGGCCGCCCAATGGTCCAATCCGGTCCAATTTGGCCCATGGGATGAATATTTGAGGGACAAAAATTGCACTGAAGATATTAACAGTCAAGGTCAAACTCAGATTAATGTCACAAACAGACCAATTTAATCTCAAGTAGATAATAACCTATGAATAATGACAACTCCCAAATTTTCTCTGTTCTAATGTGAAAAATGTACAATTACACGATGAAAATGTTCACATTTACAAACTGTCCTTTCACAAAAATTTTTAATAATTTAAACAACCACAAATGATCTGAAAAGTCTAGGAAAAATAAGTGGAGTTTTAACTATATGCTGCCTGTTACTAAATGTTTTGTGCCTATGTATGCGATCTGGAAGTGCTAATTCACATGTGTAAATGATAAGCTGAGGTATAATATTGTTTAAATTGCACTTTTAACTTTTGCACTAAAACAAAGAGAAACATTTGTAGTTATTATGTATAGGGTATTATGTTATGTTTTACTGGTCTGGCCCACTTGAGTCAAAGTGGGCTGTATATGGCCCCTGAACTGTAATGAATTTGAAAGTGGTGATGCTACAAGACTTCACATGCAGGAAAGTTCATTATGATTATTTATTTATATTTGCATTTTTTAATTCTCAGACCACTCTGACTTCCTCCCACCAGCCAAAGACATCTACCTCAACACGTTAAGTGGTCAGTCTACATCACCTGTAGGTGTGAATGTGACAGTGAATGGTTGTTTTCTGTATATGTCAGCCCTGTGACGAACTGATGCATACCCCATATATGAAACCATCTGAGCTGTTTGGAAAATGAATGAATGAAGGTTCTCAAACCTACACTGTATTTAATTACTTTAAAGATTAAAACCGTCATTACAAACTGGTACCATTTTCTTCAGCTCAAAGATCTAAGAGACACAGCAGCACCTCAGACTCAGCCCTCCGTCTTCGTCGTTGTTTTGCTGCAGGTGGTGGGGAGTGGAGGACAGGGATGGAGACAGGCGTGGTTTGAGCCACGGGGGGCTCGGGGGGTGCTACACTCAGGCCTGGCTCTTCCTGAGGCATCAACATGGCGTCCTCAATGGAGAGAGGGGTGGGCTGTAATCTGAAGCAGTGAACAGCATCACACCATCAGCGAGTGTGTGTTTGTGTGTGTGTGTGTGTGTGTGTGTGTGTGTGTGTGTGTGTGTGTGTGTGTGTGTGTGTGTGTGTGTGTGTGTTGGTGTTCATCCAGATCTGATTTACTCTGCAGTGAGTCCTGTCAGCTCTTCGGTTCTGTCGCCCTCTCTTCTCTCCCTGTCTATCTCACTGTCTGGCTCTCCTGCTGGGACGTCTCTGAATATTGCCAAATCCACTGTTAGAAAAGTTTAAAGGAGGAAAGAAGATGACCACACAATAGGATCTATACTGATTTTCTGCTACAATAGTGGAAAAAAAGACCTTGGGCATCCTTAAAATTTTACACAATCTTAAATACTATCATAAAATATTTGTAGATTTGTGTTTCAAATGTGTGGCTGCATCAGAGACACAAATAATTACAAATTATTATTTTGATTATTGAAAACTAAAGTCTTTATAGTTTCAACTTGTCATGCCCTGGATGTGATTCATTAATTTGCTGAAAACATCCAATTTTGACCTCGATGGAACAGAGCACGTGCAGAAGGGAGCATGTGGGTTTGGAGAATGGAGTAGAGTTCAGTGACTTAAGAGTGATTAATAATGCAAAATATCACAAATGCATGAAGTGTCCAAAAACCTTTTTTTCACCACTGTTTACCCTTACCCTCTGGAAAGTGATCAGTTTGAGCCAACAGGAAGTCAACAGTTTGTGGATGATCTTGAGCAAGCTCCACCCCCTCAAACTAGCAGTGAGAAAAGACAGACAGCAGATCAATGTGACGCCGGAGGCTAAAGATGTCCTGTCTTTACACATGGCTCTTCTGACAGTTGTACCTCTGCAGAGGGGATCATCAGCGGCTCCGTCTCCCTCAGAGTAATCCTGTCTGGAGATGCAGTTATGCCTGGTTGAAAAATAACAAAAGGCTTTAATAAATAAGACGCCATCACAGTTGCAGAACCTGCAGGAAACAGCAGGAGAGGCAACAGCTAATCAAGCAGCAATTAAAATGCTCTCTTCTGTCGGCTCAAACCCACAACATAACCCTCCCTGACACCAGAAAAACATCAGCGCCAGCCAATTAGGAGGAGGCTGTGGACAGCGGTCTGATCCGACCCGACCCCTCTCCCTCCGGTCTGCACTGATCTGTCTATTCCTGTCTCTGCTCGTCTGTATCACCACACATACACACACACACGCAAAAAAAAAAATCCCACATCAACCACCTGACACACTTTTATGAATAGTCTCAGAGAAAAGCTGAGGTTGAATCATATTTAACTGAACTGGTGAATTGGAACAGGTTTATACTGGCCAAATCTAAAGTAAAATGTTCAATTTGTCATAAAAATAGAAATTGAGCCATTGTTATAACAACTCCTGGCAGCTAAGAGAGCAATTCTAAGTAATTGCGTTTGTTTTTAGGTCATAACTCATGAACTAAACACAGAAAAGGTGAAGTCTACCTCATGTTTTGATGCCTTGTACAACATCAGAAAGTGTTCAAGTGAAGAGTTAATGAAGAATTCAAAAAAAGAGAAGGCACTGTTAGGTTTTTGTCTGTTTCACATTGTACATTATATTAAAATCAGAATCTTTTGATGATACATTGACTGCAAAGAGTAGGACAACATCCAAAATGATGAACGATGATTAAACCAGTGATTAAAACAGTTGGAGCATGAAGAGAAAACATGGAAATGGATTATGAATGCATCAAAGATCTCCATCTTTATGAATGAAAAATAATGACGAATAGTTTATTGCACAGATCTGTTGAACAGTTAATTTATAACTTTGAAAAGACATTCACATTCACTACAAATATTAGATTAATACAAATATAGATATTATACAAATAAAGTGTGTATGTTGTGTCTGCTTTAATGCAGCCTAAACATATATACATTAAATTAAAGAATTACTTTTGTAAATGTACTTTTAATACACATGAATACCCAACCAGAAAGAACATTCCTGTAAATAAGACATTTCATCTCTAAGAAATTAACATTTATTTCCATCTTTTCCTTATGATATATTGCTTTTTTTTTTCTTTCTGAAAGTGGTCACAACTGTTCAACATGTTTGACCCAGTGTTTGTGACTCATCTGAATATGAAATGGGGTGGACACATGGTCTCATATTTATGACACCATCAGATAGATTAAATGTTGATATGAGTGAACATGAGGGTGAACGGTGCAGAATTTAGCACAAATGTCCACCTGGATGCAGGGCTTCATGACTATCCACTCTTATGAGCGCAGTAGCTCAGGAATACTGGATGTTATTTCTGCAAATTTAGCAAAAACATTCATTTGGATGCAAAGATGAACTGGAAATATTTCAACAGCCAAAGGTCAAAGGTTGCTGTAAGTTATATCTGTCCTTTGTTATCACTGCAAAATATCTGGAATGATTTGGGGATTAGCGTCACGGTGGTGCAGTGGTTAGCACTTGTGCCTCACAGCAAGAAGGTCCTGGGTTCGATCCCAACTCTGGTTGGTGGGGCCTTTCTGTGTGGAGTTTGCATGTTCTCCCTGTGTCTGTGTGGGTTCTCTCTGGGTACTCCGGCTTCCACCCACCATCCAAAGACATGCACTGATAGGTTAATTGGTTAATCTAAAATGGCCCATAGGTGTGAATGTGAGAGTGTTGTTTGTCTCTGTGTCAGCTCTGCAATGAACTGGTGACTCGTCCAGGGTGTACCCCGCCTTCGCCCTTAAGTAGTTGGGATAGGCTCCAGTGACCCCTGCGACCCTAGTGAGGATGAAGCGGGTTCAGAAAATGGATGGATGAATTTTGGGATTATTTTCTAACTTGCCATAAATGTTGACTTGGACTGATTAGATTTTGGAGGTCAAAGGTCAAAACACATTTTTGTCCACAATTGCTGGAAACTGCAATAACTACATGAACATTTTATAATTCTGGGGTAGTAGTTGCATCTGACTGAGCTTCTCTCTTGATCTTATTCATTATATTTCATGTGTGTTTATGGCTCATGTTCATATACTGGTTGTTTTTGGTCCCTCAGCACCATTAATAACATGCAACAGAGAAAATTCAGCTACAGTGGATTGAATATCAACTTCATATGTTCTTCTTACTCTGTAGTATTGCATGTATTTTTTGTAAATTTGATGAAAACTTTATCATACTATATTTGTAAAGAGTTGACGAGTCGTCTGTTTGTGTCCTGATGTTTTCATTGGATCATTCTTTCACCTGTTTGGACTTCAGCAGCAGTAGCTGTCCTGCTCACTTCAGGTTGATCTGGAGATGCTTCTCTCACATACATTTGACTCATCTGTGACACAAAAAACATTTAATGCAGGCAAGGAAAGTTTATTTGTAAAACACAATTCATACACATGGTAATTCAAAGTGCTTTACAAAAATAAAAGGCGAGAGATAAATGCATAAAGATAAAAAAAGAGTAACATAGAATTTTAAATAGAATATTAGAATTTTTAAAAAGAATGCAGATAAAACCGTTTCAGTTAGCATATGCAGAGCTGAAAAGAAATGTTTTCATCTTGGACTCAAACATTGTCAGAGTTTGGGATTTGTCAAATACCATCCACATTATGGGATAAAACTGAAACACAGCTTTTTCCTGTTTAGTCCTGAACCGAAGGCCTTTCCCCGAAATTGAGTCTGAGATGATTCAGATGGCACCAACATGTCAGAGATATAATGTGAGCCATAAACACACTTGTTCATAAGTAGTGTTGTTTTAACCCATAAAGACCCAAACATCCACTAGTGACCAAAATCATTCACAGATTTAAACTGTTAAATACCTGTTGATTCACTTATTCTATTAATACATGTAAATAATTGGTGTCAAATGCAGTTTGTCATCTTTTCATGGTCATCAGATATGACCCATTAGGACGTTCAGAGGCTCCGTAGTTACCGTGGAAACACTGTCATCTTCTACAACATTGATTCACCAGTAAAGCTCATGGAGTTGGATCAGTGACAGTGGATGGAGACACTTATTTTATGTTCAGTTAACAATATATTTTGCAGATAAAAAAAATTATCTTTTATTCAGTTTTCTCTGTTTGGGATATAATAACCCTCAACATTAATATGAGTTTTTAGGAATATCTACATAATCAGTACATTAAATATAAGAAAATACCTGATTTTCACTTAGAAATGCAAACTACAGAGCATAATATTAGAGTAAATGCCTGATAAATCACTTAAGAAAGGTTGAAAATAGAGAAAAAAATTTCTGGGAACAAAAAAGCCACAAAAGTAGCACTGGGTCTTTATGGGTTAAAGTCTCTCTGAAGGAATTCACTTCTGAGATGATTTCATCTTATTGCTGCAGTTGAAGGTGTTTTGTACCTGTATGAGTGCACTGGGGAGGGGCACGTCCTGCTGCATGACCCCGAAAACCACATCTACGGCCCCATCAGTTTCCATCGTGAGGGACAGAGGGTCGGTCAGGAGCTGAGATGGTCTGAGACAAGGAGTTATTTTGGGTTTGCACGAGCAGAAACATGAGTGCCACATTGATTGACTCACCTGCTGCGGTCGTCCATATCAATCTTCTGGAAAGTCTTCTGTTTCAGCAACCGGTTCAACAACGTCTGAATCTCCTCTGAAACGACACGGTATCCAAGCCTTCACATGTTTGACCACACACAACAACAAACCACCACCATCTACACATGATCAGTCCTTACCGAGGAAAATAATGCACTGCCGATGGTAGACGACAATGACACCATATTGCAGCTGGGAGGAGAGGTAGAGGGAGAAGCGAGGTCGTGGCAGACCTGGAAGAGGTGGTTCGACTCGTTCCAGCAAGTAGTTCATAATGTCACCACTGGACAGACATGAGCGGGAACGTAAACTCACCATTCACACAAATGAACATACTGTATGTGAAAATACCTTAACCCATAAAGACCAGCAACCAAACCATCTACTGATGTAAAATGTTTAATATCTGCTGATCCATTAATCCTATCAATACATGTAAATAATTGGTGTAAAATACAGTTTGTCATCTTTTCATGGTCATCAGAT
>JAPQRQ010000009.1:11010453-11030409 GCA_037367365.1 Apogon talboti | reverse complement strand
GGGTTAGCTTAGAGTTTAATCTGTGATGTGAAATGGAGACAGAAAAGAAAATGATGAGGGTGTGAAAACAGGAAAGGAGAGGAGCTTCCTGCACATTACATATAAGGCACTTGACATACAAAAACTTTAAAGCATAAAAACGAATCAGCGATACTCACTAGTTCATGAATTCCACCTCACGACTGAAACACCGAAGTGGTACAAATATCTTTTAAAAAGCATCAACACTTGCAAACCCCTTTCATTCATTAATCTAAATTCTCACGCAGGTTAACAAACATGACAAAAGCAACTAAAGAAATCTGCCCTCTGTTTGTAAAATCTGGACAAGCCCAAACAGAGCTATACTCCTATGCAGTTTTTAATAGTCAGACAATATTTGGCAGTGGGCGGCACAAACACATTCAGCTCTGTAAAGCTATCATAACACTTATTTCTGGATTTTTCTGGCTTCTTGTGGTTTGATTCACCTTCAGAACTGAAACCAAATTTACTCCAAATTAGCTGCAAACCTCTCAAGGCAGACTATTACTAAATGGCACAGGCTGCAGAGAGGAGTAAATGAAAACACCATCTGCATCTAAGTTATTAAATGATATAGGACACTGTAGTTTTGTGCAAAGACATTGCAATAGCTGATCACTTAGGTAATTGCATAGACAAAAATTTAAGGGATTAAATGCCCTATTTTCTTACTTTTATAAAACTCATGATTATGTTAATATCTTTTATATATTTTGTTCTGTAAGTGGGAAACAAAAGGTACACTGAAATAAAGCAACATAGATTAAAGCAGAAAGCTTAAAAATGGCATTTTATCAGCCATCAGCTGGCTCTAAGGCACACAGTTACAACATAGAAAGCTATAGTAGAAGCAGCATTACTCCTCTCCTGTTTTCTCTTCACGTCTCCGTTTTCTTCCCTGTCTCTGATATTTTGGGGACTGACATCACACACTGACACTGGTTCGTTTCTCTGGTGACAAAGCAAAAAGCAAAGTCACTGAATGTAGTGAATAACATCTGCCAGATCCTTGTGCCCTCTAAACATGAATGAATGTGTTTCATTTTTTGTGTTGTGCAAAAGGAACAGTGTTAAATTTCTTCGGATACCTGCTGTTCTTGGTTTTAGGGAATGCCTTATCCCTCGTTTACCCACATCCCTTCATCTTTTTCTCTCTTTATCCCTCTCTCCCGCGCCCCCACTGAGGGATATGAGTCCTTCTCACATTCTTTTTTTCCTAACGCCTGTTTGTTTTCACTCTGTCTTGCTGTGGTTGTTGTTGTGAACCATGTGACCGTTCTGCACCGGCCCGTTTTTCTTCATGCCTTTTTTATCCTCAACCTCTTCGTCCTCTTCTGATTCATCTGTTTCATCTTTGTCACTCCTTTCATCATCCACTTTTTCCTGAAAAAAAAAAAACAAAATGTAAAAAAGAGTGTGAGAAGACCAGTCTGGTGCGTTAAACACGTCATTAATCACGAAGACTTTCCGCTCTGGCCAATATCAGAGCCATCTCATTTTGTCAAGCTTCATGCATTAATATATTCTTCATTCATAGGCAGTTATTTATAGTTACTTGAGTTCTGTTGTTTTTGGTTGCATTTATTTGATTCTTTTACTGTGTGCTACATGATTATTCCATGTACAATAGATTAGAATTATTTGGAATCATCAACAAACAGATAGAATCCAACTACTAATAAACGACATAAACTTTTTACATGTTGCAGATTGGATTAACATTTGTCCATGTTTAGGACTTTCTTTCATGTCAAATTTTCTCTGAAAATAATAATAACTGAATTGGTCTAAAGAATAAAAAAGCTGGTTTGTTTCTCCTCTGCCTTATTCTTTGTCCAGTTCCATTCTTCATCATAAACCACTCCCCAGATATGAAGAACTATATTGCAAATTGCTTTTCTCAGTTGTGGAAGAAATGAAACTGGGAAGTAAAATGGTGAAACCACAAATGTCATAATGCCCAGGGACCTTGTGCTGATTGTTATAAAGAATTGATCATGTTTAGCTTCTTTATTTCCTGATTTTCTTGCCATAAAGAGAAAAAATATTTTTAAAAATGATAAGTTGAGACACCCACCATCACACTTCTCCCAATTATGACAACAAACTCTACAATAAAAGTTTTATTTATTCCCATGGCAAACAAGTAGCAGTATTCACAGGGAGTCTAGGGAAATACAGACTTGGGGTAGTAAACATTATTTATCTGTATTTTTCTGGTGTATGGTATTAATATGCACTTTAAATGCCAGCCTTGAATGAGAAAATATCTGTGATGGCTGCTTCAGATGACCTGTGATAATCAGTTTTTTTAGTTGTTGGATAGTGTGTATTTTTAAATGTTCTGCTGTATCACATTTTTCCTTTTGGAGAACGTTAATGTTTACATTGTGTGGATTGTCCACACTAATGCAGATATTTTGCCATGCAACAGTTGTTGAAAACCCTTTCAACAATGTGAAAAGTGTTGATATTACACCTCAGTACATGCCTATTGTTATGTAATGAACATGTATCTGTCATGACAGTAGGTCATAGTCAGAGACATTTTGGAGACAGACATATATACTCATGTTTTGGCAAAAACTATATAATATAAAGAATACACATCAATAACCTAGACTAACACTTTACTGTAGCAAAATTGTATGCATAGAAATTTTTACAGATGAGGAAAATACCCACTTAGAAAAATATCCATATTAGTGTGTCCAAGGCATAAGTGTAACTTATGATTATATTTGTGTTTTGTGTTTGCTTACATTGTTGGTGAGGAAGCGCATAGCTATGCGTATGATGAGGACAGCCCAGAAGATATGTAGACACTGTAGCACCATCAACAGGCCGTTGAAAAAGTAGTAGCCAAAGAAGGGTTGATAGATGGTCACTGGATACACCCATGTACAGTAAATAATCCTGCAATAGAGACAAGAAGTATGAGGTGACATCCAAATAACGAATAACATCCAGGAGTATAAGACAGTAAATCATTTAAGGTGGTTTAAAGAGTACGTACCAGAAGGGGAAGATGACAAGACGAGTGATGATAAACATTGCAGCAAACACAATGAAGATGTAGTTACAGGCATTTCGCCAGCCAGCATAGTTGAACATCTTTGCAGACTGTCAAAGAGAGAGAGAGAATAAATAATGAGTTCAAATGAAAGTTTCACATATTGAAAGTGTATTTTCCTCCACAAGGTGGCAGTATATATTCACTGCGAAGCCATGAGACTCTCCTTATAGTTTGACTGACTTATTTAGATCTTAGTAGGTGAATAGATTTTTCTTTTGTGATGACTATAAGTACAAAGTATGCTACAGTTTAGTTACTACTACATGGTACTTCACCAGTAAAAGGCCTCTGGTTGTTTTTGCTTTCACAGTGTTAAATGAAATACTGTGATTACAAAGTACTGCAGTTAAGCTTTGTGTTAAGTGACATTTACCTCGAGGAGGTAATCGGAGGAGTCGTGCACCAGCATGATGAGTGTTCCAGCACGGATGTAGTTGACACACCAGGAGAAGCTGATGAGGAGGATAGTCGCTACATGGTGAACAATCTGCTCCTTGAAATCCTACAGAAACAACACAAGAACAGGTTATAATATTTACACAATACAAAGTAACGTCTTGAGGATTATACAGTATATCTGTAAGTTTTATGTTTTGTGTGTGTTTATGTTAATCCTGCTTCATGGGTTTGTATTTGAGGAAGTTATTGTGTTGTTTTGGTGCAGTAGTTTTTTCTTCACTACACTCAGCTGGCCGAGGTTGAGCAAAGTCCAAATGCCGTTACACACATACACAAAAACACGCACACATTGAAATACACGTGTAACAACAGTCTAATGTCTGCCCAGAGTCCATGCCAGATGTCAAGCTGATCAAACTGTGACATTACAGGACTGTTTGTCTCTTCTGAGATGAGCAGGACATGATGAAAAAACGACATATAAGAAAAGTCTGCATGATACCAGATCACAGTATGACAGTACTTTAATGTAATTTTACGATCTGCTTTTAGGAAGATAATCCAGTGAGTTGTTTCATGCCTCCTAAATTTCACCCGATAAAATAAACATGAACTTACTTTACGTTTGACATCAGAAGCAACACTGAACAGCAGAGAGGCGTAGAAACCCAGCTCGATCATGTAGTACCAATACTGAGATGGCAGGAGAGTCTGACGGGAAAGAAACAAACATCTGAGATACAAATCCACACAATAATCTCTATAAAATGTCTTAATCATTTTAGAAGATAGTGAAAAGTTATATCAAAAAGTTTTAGAGTGAATTAGAGGTTAGAGAGAATTTTAGAGCCCACGCAGACACATTAAAATGTCTCATATATCTACTTAAGAGTTCAAATAAAATTACACATAGAATGCTTTTATAGTCATGACATGGTCATTTTAAACACAATGTACAAACTCTTAGATTTTTATAGAGGGGTGAAGTCACGACCCTTCCAGCTGTGCCCCATGGGACCTTATTTTTGGGAAAAAAGAAACCTTCTACAGTCAGTGGCAAGAGAGGTCATTTTTTGATCTGGTTTTTCATATTTCAATTACAGTTTGACAGAGCCTCAGAATGTGGTTGGACTGCTGAAGTATCAGACATGTATCAGGAAATAAGTTAACTGAGAAACTACAAACACCCGAGCTGACATCTTCATAACTGTCTCTTCCAAGTCTCATCAGAGTCGCTGAAGATGTCTCTGCATCTTCAGCAAGACCAGATTTGTAGTGACTTTCACCTCCCTCAAAGATTGAGGTGAAATGCTGCAGAATCAGCCATTCTACTGTGAATATATCACATGAGGCGAGAGATGCAGTCCACTGAGCCACTTCACAAAAAACATGTTACTTTAGTGTCTTTACAAAAACAGAGACTTTCTTGACTCGTAAAATTATCTTCTGTGTAAATGATGGCACAATTTGCATCTTGCCACTGACCACTGTTCATATTTTACCTGAAGAAAAGTCCCATGGACCTCAGCGCAAGGGGAGGGACTTCACCTCTCTATATCCATGAGGCCTTGGTGTAAACTCATGTTGAATTGAGGAAGAACTTTTGCCTGAAATATTTTTAATAACACCTGAGTGGCGCCTCACCCTTTTTTCACATAAAAATTATCAAAACAATTGCTGGATATCTAAATTGTTGGTGTTATCACATTCTTGATTGCTTGTTTCAGGTATACAGAGAACTGACACCATAAGGGGTTTCTTTATTGTTTATGAATTCATCAAACATATCCAATCCAGACACGTACCAGCACAGGAAAGCCTTGCCACATCTCCTTCAGGTCATACAGCCAAGGTTTCTGGAAGGAGAGATGGATGCGAATGAGACAGCAGCTCTGGACAGGTGTATTTATATCAGCTGACTCAGCATAAGGATGAGTCAGTGTTGCCCTTCTGCCAGCGTGAGAGCCGAGGCTATTTCAGCAAAAAAATAAATGGCCATAGAGGAAATCGTCACGATACAATCGTAGGGCAGATGAAAGATGAGGATGTGAACACGAAGAGGAGACGAAATGAGGAGTCGAGGTTAACATGGCAGTACTCACATCGATGAGGGCGGCCAGGCCAGCAATGAAAGCAAGAAGGTAAAAGGTAAATCTCCAACTGCAAGAGAACACACACACAAACACACATACAAACACACTTTCTGCTCAGTCAATGGGGAAAAGACAATCGACGCATTTTCTACCAGTAGGTGCATAAATGCATCACACACAAATACTTCATGGAGACAAGATGGAAAGAAATGCCAGGCTGAATGAACGGCCTGGAAAAATCTGGTGAACTACGCAGAGAATGTCAACTCAGGACACACGCACACACAGCCAAAACATGTGCTGACAGACAATACGATCTGTCAGACAATATCCTCCCTGTTAATATCCTGTACCAGAGACACAGAGGGGTCAGGTCTACTACAAACGATCTAACAGGTGGAGGGAGGGTTCCTCACAGAAAACACAGCGGACACATGAACACAAAGGTGGATAAAACAGTGTCAGATACAGCAGTGGAAGGGGGGAGGGATGGGAGCAACACAGAAAGCCTGTTGTGCACACACAATAGATTGATTCAGAACACGAATGTCGTAATACATGCAAGGAAATATACACCATAACAGACAGTGACAAACATGCAGTCACATGCACATCTGAACACACGCATCATACAGTGTCACTGTAAATGCTCCACAGCATGGCTTAAATATGACTTTATGCACACAAAATACACACAGAACACACACTGGACTCAACTGTGATTCATCTCCTGCTTGCAGATTAAAGGGGCAATTCACCCAAATTGCATTTTTTTTGCAAACTTCTCCCTGCAGGTACTAATGCAGACAGTTTGTAGATTATAGATGTGCTATAATTTTATATGTCAGTCTTCTGGATTAGTTTCATTATATGGGACATTTATATCCGCTATATACACGTCTACTTTTTCACAATTTCTAAAGCCTAGTTTCTTGTTTACTTGACAGATAAAACAAAGCAAACATATTCAGCTGATTATCACATATACAATAGCAGCAAATCCTCTATTGTCATGTTTTTTCTATAAAGCACCTGAGTTGATGAATTGAAGCTACTGGTTGTACTTATAGCGAATGATTGAATTGCCTATTTCAGGTAATAGTAGTAATATAATAATTTGTCAAACACCACTTTCCGGAGTGAGTTCAAGTCTTTTAGTCTAGAAAGTAATATTACAGTTGGCATCATTCTGTAATTTGGGTGAACTAAACCTTTAATAAATAACAAGCTATGATCAAATATGAAGAATGACAATACGGGCTAATGGTAAGGATCATACCAGCTACACATGAAGTGTATCATGCAAGATGAAATAATAAAACAACTTCTGCACTTCATTTGTGCTGATGCTACTTATTTGAGTGGACGAAATATGTATCTGGAGCAGAGTTATTAAGTAAACCACAAAAAGGTTAAATCTAAAACTGGCACTGAAAAACCTGCTTCCTAAATACAGTGAAAAGGAAATAAAAAAATGACTATTTGCACTGTTCTGCCATTGTGATCCATAGTGAAGTGGGTTAAAATGGATTCCCTCATAATTCCTGAAAGGTTTAAAAACTCACGCAAGTCAATTCTTCAAAATAAAAATTTAACTAAAATGTCTTACGCACATGTACAGAAACTAAAATTAAACCAAAAGCCAAACTGACAAATCAAGTAGAAATACTGGAGATATTTTCTACTGTTGCCATGCTGTGAATCCTGCCAGCTGACACTTCCTATCCCCAGTAGCCTTGTATTATCAGCTGATCGTGTATTGGTTTAACTCGTCTTCTGCTCAAACATAAAAATAACCTGCGGTGGTGACAGAGCACTTGTGGCAGAGGCCCTGTGCTAATGAGTATGTGGATGATGTGGTGGGTTTAGGTGTGTGTGTGTGGGGGGGGGGGTTGCAGTAGAATAGCATTGTAATGACTGCGTGTTAAAAATAGAGGAGATACTTTTGCCCTCAGAAACGTGACTATAAAGACAACGAGGGTGGCAGCTGCCCCAACCTGCTGTATAACTTTACAGCCCTATGTGAATGCATTAGAAGTGCATCTGTGTGCATGTGTTTTACCTGGCCTCGCGAAACTTCTTCAGTAGGCTCGGTCTGTCCTGGTTCCTTCGTCTCCTGAACCATCGCTGCACTTGTCTTTCTGAACAGCCAGTCTGCTTACAGAGGCTCAATATTGAAGTCTGAAAATAAAACACAGATATAGATTGAAGCGTTTCCAGAGAAACAGCATAGTTTCATGTGGTTTTAACTGCTTACGGGTGTGTGGGTGTGTATGTACCTGTGTGGGGTTTTTGGTAATGTTACAGTAGTAGGACTCCAGTGTGGGGATGTGAGGGGCTTTGAGCCGTACTGTCTCTTTCACCCCGAGTAGAGAGGCCAGAGGTGTCGCCACCGTCCTGCAACCACAAAATAAAAGGTGAGAAACTGAAAACTGGATGAATGAAGAAGACGATGAATGGATTATGTGGAGGAGTAACCATGGAAACTATTTGTAGGTAGAGGAAATGTCAGGTGAAATAAGGTGATGCTAAACTTAACAAAACAAGTTTGTTTTTTTTTCCTCTTATTGTTAGTGCCAAAAACAACTGGATCACAAAAACTAGAGATTCACCAATCTGACCTATTCAGTTCCAAAAAACTATTGAACAAATGGATCTATTTCTGACCCAGCTATTTAGTCAGATTTATTTGTTTATTTATGTTTATTTATTTTATGTTTATTTTATGATTTTTATTTATCAGAGTGATAACCCACTCCAGGATTGGATCGGTGCATCTCTGACAACAACATATATGTACGGATAATTCCTATCACGTGCCCTTGACTAAGGCACTGACTCAGACTCCGGACACTTCCCCTAATACTACGATGTGTTAAATGCAGAGAACATTGATCATATCATCCTGAAATTTTATCTGTAAAAAAAACTCAGCTGTGTCATTATTGAGGTATTTCTTAAGACAAAAGAAGAAAAAATGTTACCTACCAACACTGCAATCTATTTAAGATGGCAATATGAATAACAATATATTATTACTAGAAGTAGAACAGATGTCTGGATGATGATAAAAATGATATTAAATGCAAAAATTATACAGTTCTGATAAACTACAGCTTTCCTTACACATTTTGATATTGGGAAATATACTTCCTTGATCCAAAAAGTATAGCACAAATATCTTTCTCAGGTACTACTGTTTGTACCATTTGTCTGTTTTCTGTCTAAAATTAAAAGAAAAAAGACAATAGTGAGGAGAAGAGTCTTCTGGCATTTTTTCTGATTCTAAAATGCTGAGCTATTGTACTTGCGTAGGAAACAATAAAAGTCACTTAGGGCACGGGATTATGGAATATCAGAGAAAAACTGCAACAGATGAAAACTGCACTGATGATCATTGAGGTTTGACTAAAAGTGGCTAGATGACAAAAAACAGGAAGAGCAAAGGGGAAGGCGACTGCCAAGCAAAGAGGAAAAGAGTCAGAGTGACAGGGGTACAGAGACAAATCTATAAACAGAGGAAGAAAATGTCTGGAGAATAAAACACAGATACCGTTTAAGATAGAATGGAAAATGGACTGACCTTTCAAAGATCTGACGGATAACGAGGAATAAGAGTGCGATGGGCAGCGCCACCCACAGGTCACGGGCTTTGGCATAGACCCGTCCATCCCGATCCTCCAGGTCGGCCCAGCCAAGGCCCTCTGGAAACCACAGCCGCTCCCGCCAGAACCAGTCGCTCAGCGCTGACATCATCCTAAAACACACGTCACATGGACATCAACGTCGTCTCTGGGTTTATTAGGCTTCAAAAACTTCAAAACACACAGGTTTAAGGCTATCACGTGTTATTTGATGACCTTACAATGATACTGATGATATTTCTATTTATTACTATAAAATAAATAGAAAAATCTTATTAGGTTACACTTATTAGGTCATTTTAAAACACTATTTTAAAATGACCTAATTAATCTAGCGTACATTTTTTTGATAGTAGAGAAAAACAGCATGAACGTGCAAACTCCACACAGAAAATTAAACCCCGCCCTAACCATTGAGCCGCCATGCCTCCCCGAGTTACAGTCTGTGTAAAAACGACAAACTGCGAAGAACAATGAGGCTGGAGTTCAAACTGCATCTTCAACCAGACGCACTGGGATTTATTTTGGACTCAATGTTAAATCAAACAGGCCCAATCTGTGACCCAACAGTAGCTGTATTTTTTTTAAAATGTGATTTCACAAGATGAAGAACAATTTATTGGACAAATAAACATAGTCTATTTGATTTTTTGACTTTAATGTGCCGGATACTAACTTAACTATTGAGAGAAGTTATTGACAAAGACTGTTACCCAAAAAAGTTACAGGTATAATACATAACATTCATGCTCATGTGTTTATGTGAAGTTTGTGTTGGAGTCTGGGTTATATTGGGAACTGGCTGTTGGGGTTAACAAATTGCATTTCCAAGCTAAGGTAGAGCAGACTGTTGTTGCAGAGAAGCAGAAGAGAGGCCTTGAGGCAATCAGGAGTGAACATATTTGTAGAAAATCTGGCCCAAGTCCTGTACATAGAAGCTGGAGTACGAGCTGTTGTCACAGATGTGGGAGAATTAAGAACATTCAGGGAACATTCTCGGTTTTAAGGTACAGTTCCATCTTTTTTACTCACCTGAAGTTATAAATAGAAGTAAATTTACCCTCATATCTCACATATTGTGCCTTAATGCATCTCAAGATGAAGGACGCAGTACGGAGACGTCATTAAGAGAGTGCCAGTCAAAGCTCAAACCAAGGGGAAAAAGAAATAGAAATGGAAACGGTATTTATGTTAGTTTGATCCGGTGATTTTTTATGTAATGAAATGAGACCATTTGTAGCGAAAAAACTGCAGTTATCTCAAATGACTGTGATAAGTTGATTATGTAATAACTGTGGGGAGTGTTCACATTCTTAAAAAAAACCGAATGAGTCAAACTAAACTCTGAGCACAAAAGTGGTCCATAGGAGCATCTGCTATACAGGCCTGCATGTACTGTATATGGCACCATGTAATTAAGAGAATTAGACGATGGTAGTCAGGCTGTATGCTTTTCCTAATGCAAATAGACCACATGGAGCATGCAGGGATCTAGGGAGGCCCACATAAGGGAGGAGAGATCAGACCAACAAGTGAGCAAATCTTTTCCTTCATACTTTCAACAACTTTCCTCAACAGTTGACGGCAGCTGCCAGAGTGGGTTTTTACTCTGAGGGCACACAGATGAATATTTCTGCTGCTAAGTTTAGGGAGTGGCCAAGAAGAGAGCGAGGAGTTGGTGGAGAGGGAGTATCTGAGGGATGTGAGTCATGATCCATCCATATGTGCGGGGCAGTGGGGGCGTCCCCAAACACTCCATCTCTGGAGTCCCCTCACACATCTACAGTAACTCGGCTCCCACCCACTGCAGCTGTAAATGCCAAAAGCCCCATAACCGCTTCACTTCCACTCCCATCCCCACCCTGCGGCTCGCTGCCAGTAATCAAGAAGGATTCCCTCTTTGGCCCTGAGAGCCAAAGTCATGTGTAATGCACTCCCTCCCCTGACTGTCTTCAAAAATGTGCAGCTGAACGCACAGAACCAGTAAAAAGTTCACTGTGCTGTAAAACATTTCACTCACAACCTAATAACTTTTACTAAGTGTCCTTATCTGTGTTAAGTTTGAAACTGTCTGATAATGTGACCAATGTGAGCCTGAGCTTTGGTATTAAAACTACAAAATTATCTGCAATGACAATAATAAGTGCTAATCACATAAAGGTTTCAGTGATTGCTCAGCCAAACTCTAGTTTCTTAAATATACCACATGTATGTGAATATTTGACCGGCTACTTTTTAAAGCTTACATATTTTTGGGTTTGGACCACTGGTTAGTGAAAACAATGGGTCTGAACATGTCTCCTTAGGCTCTGGAAGGTCATGTGAGCATTTTTGTCACCATGTACAATGAACCTGAATGAATTACATATAATAGCTATAGCTAAAATGAATAGAATAGAATGGCTGGTGTAAAGATCTTTATTCAGATGAGGGTCTTTAGATGAGAGTTTTACTGTGAACTTCTGACTTATTATTATTATTATTATGAAGAACTATTATGAAGAACTACACAACTAAAGAACTTCTTCAGTTGTTAAAAAAGGTTGCATTTCTCATTTCTCTGGTTCTGTTCACCTCTTACTCATTGAAACATAAGACTGATGTTGCTTCTTTATGTATTACCCAAAGCAGACACATGGTCTTCTCTTAGTTGCTGACTTTGACACCATCCATGACACTGTCATGGCTGAGTGAGTCTGTTATTTTCCACATCATGTCATGTTAGTCATGGCTTCTGTTTCCTGTTGCAACAGCACTGTCGGACAAGCTTTTGGCTTTCCCTTCTCTTCTCTCTCTTTCTACCCCCTCTTAGCACAGGTGGTGGATGGGAATAGTGACATGCTTTTCCCACTAGTTTTTCTTTAACTCTGCCTCCTCACTAACACTACTTCTCTCTCCTCTATGGGTCTTGTGAGCTCTGCTGATCAGCATGCTTGTGTGCAAAATATGTCATAAAAAGAAGTGCAATCTCTAGAAAAAGAAATAAATAATTAGCTATAAAGCACTAATAACGGTGGTTCAAAGGGCAGACATACTGGCAAATGCAGGCAGGTCGACTGTGCTGACTTCGCTGAGCAACAGATAAGTTCCCATAATAATAACTGACAATAAACAGTTTGTAAATGTGTGAGCTGTAATTAGGCTCTATATAATCTTTTTACAACCATGCACACACACCATCAAGGAAGAAACACAAACTAAACAGGGATCGGTTGTTGCATGTTTTACATTTAAGTAAATCTTGGGCTGCATTGAGGAAATTTAGCATCCAGATGATATTTTTAGGGTTACTTGTTGAGATCATGCAGTAAATTCAGCATGTTTAAGCACTTTTCCCCCACAGCTTTCCTAACACCACATTCCATTGGCCCACCGGATCATATGACCACACTCTGACCATTTCAAAGGTCCAATAAAAGTAACAGATGCCTCTGGCAGGGGAGGGAGAAAGGAAGTTCTCTGTGTATGTCTCTCTTTCTCTTCCTCACTCTGAATGTATATTACAGGGATGTGATGACTGTAAACAGAGATCCAGCTCAAGCTTGGCAGAGTGCTCCTCCAGCTGTTACTGATAGCTCATGTGTTCAATCCACACTGCCGCTTTTCGAAAAGAGCCTGAAACAAAGGGAACAGGTCTGGAAAAACCTAACAAAGCAGACTGGAACCTGGTGCAGAGTCTAGGAATATGTGGAGAATGTAAACATACTGCCATCATACACAGGTCTGCAGCTCTGGCTTTCACTCTCTGCAGATAAATAATAACGTCTTATGGGGTTTGAGAGTCACCCAATACTTTGTTTATCACAAGGAAAGAGAACAAAGTCATGAGACAGCAGCTATGTGCTCCAACTGTGAGTCATTCTAAACACACCATCTGTGTGCACACACCTACCATTTACTCACATCCATCCATATTTTAGTTGGTTCACTGACAAGATGAATCATTCCAACCACAACCTTTAAAATGACTGGACAGACAGGGAGACATCGCAGCAGCTTAGACGGCACATTCTACAGACTTGACATGAGAGGTCAAAGATGAGTTTCAGAAAATCAGCTTTGATAAGTCAGAGACAGAACGGCACCATGCCTGAATGCTGATATTAGAAAAGAGTTATAAGATAGGTGTCAATGCAGAGCAAAGTCAGACAAATAAGTCAGAGGTGCAGCATCTCATATTGGGTTTCATATACAGGATACAGGGTTACAATTTGCCCGAACAGAACGACTTTTTGGAACTGAATGGAATACATCATAGCGTAAATAAATAAGTACAGAAAGTTGGTATCAAATGGTTTTCTTTTTTGTCTTTTTGTTGCAAATAAAACAGAGTTCATTCAAGAAAAGCTCTTGATACAATTGATTCTTAGTTAAAAGATGCCTAATACAATATGGGTATGAGTGCCAAAAAGTCAGGTAGCATATTCGCACACTCATCAAAAATGTGACACATTGGTGTACACATTGGGTTTAGTGGGCCCTCAGTCATGCTGCGTTCTGCAGATATGATGGGGGGCTCCCCTGAGAAAAGCTGCAATAAAATGTGCTTATAAATCTGTAATAACTTTTTTTATAAACACATGTCATCTATAAATCTGTAAGTGTTTCTTTTATTTACTGATTTACATAGCTGTAATCTTCTCCCATTAAAATGATGCAATGAGTCATCTTTCCATCAGAACTGATAACCTTTAAACCATTTAATAAAACTGCTTTTTAATGTCGTTTTATGTGTTGTCATCAATCTGGAAAAGAAATGCTGAGTACTGTAGAGAAGGAAAGTAGTAGCATAGAGTAAGTGATGTGCAGTAGAAGTTTGTGAGCCTACTGTCTGTCATTCCTTGTGGTTTGACATATAGCCACAGTTTTACAGATCAGAGTAAAAACCATGTAGTCCTGAAAGCACACATTGTGGGACGCAGTGGCACCTCAGGAGGCTGGCATGGAGTCTACACATGGCTCATTATCTGTAACTCAGGTCATGCCTTGTACATTTTGAGCGAGAGGGTCCTGATGGTGAGTCATAGAAATCCCTCACATTCCTAGACATTCCTCAGCATCTTAGCTTGACAGAAAAACAGCAAAGTGTGTGTTTTTCTTTAATCAAGAAAACAGGCAGTGGTTAAACACAGAAAACGTCAAATCATTTATGGGCACACAGCCAGTCTTCTGTGGCCTGCTTCATCACTGCTATCAAGTCCTCAGTCTTTGAGACAGGCGTCTAAAAAAGTCAGCTTCAATACCTTTGACATTGATCTGTGGCCCTGATGAATTATTGATGGGGGGATTCAATCAGTCAGCAGAGTGATTTGAATAGCCCTGTTCAGGAGGTGTGAGGATAATATTGTCATGTTGATTCTCTTGCGCTGACTGGATGAAGGCCAATTCTGTCTTTTGACTGAGTACAGTTGCCTCAGGCCAATTAGATTGGCCCTTGGGTGTATGTGAGGCAAGTCCTTCTATTGAGAGAAGGCTTTAAAGGTAATCACCATCAAACATGGACATCACTTAAGTACTTCTGTGCAAAGATAGGCACCATTCCAGTCTTTAAGTGAGTTACTGATTGTTCAATGAAAAGCTGAGGCAGAAGATGTAATCATTGACAGATAGTGAACTATATGTACTTTCTGGCCAGGTTAGGAAGAAATAACAAAAACAAACTCAATCATTTAGATTTTATTGGATTTTTTTGCCTGTGAAATGTAAGAACCAACTTGAGAGAGCTTCTCATGTGTAACAGTCAGGAGCTAAAGTTCATTATTCTATAATAAAATAAGTAACCAAACAAAGCATCAAGTTCTGTCACTGAGGATCATGAATGAAGAAATATTTTTGGAGCTGTCTTAATAGGTTAATTATGTAACATGGATTTTAGCACTGGTTCAATAGAACTAAAGAATAAAGATGATGGACCGGAATAGAAATCAAATCATACATTCTCATAAAATGGACCCTGGGTGGATACTTTCAACTCTATCTCCTGTAGCTATTAATTAGTGACTATATGGTGAGCTTATCTGTATTTCTGATATATTTTACACCCTATATATGGTATTAGTCATCCTATAAACTGAAGGAAACTACCGTAAAGTGAGTGAAGACCACACTGTGCCAAAAAAGGACGGCTTTGAGAGTGGATCAAATCAGTGTAATTATAAAATCGATGGGTCTTTGTATAGGATCAGTTCTAACATTCCTGTCTGTGGTTCTATAGCTGTTTAACTAACCGTGAAGTAAAGTTTTCTCATTATAGTGTTAGTTTTGTTAAGTGAGTGTTAGTTTGCTAACTAGCAGCACATTAAGCCACATAATCTAGGGTGTTAGCGCCGGGCTTCCTCTGAGTGTCTGATTTCGGATATTTCCAGTTGTGCGTGTTCATTTGTGTGTTTTCGTCGGTAAAACTCCAGGGGCCTGCTGATATTTAATTAACCAATTCCTACATGAATGCGTAATGACGTCCGATGCGGAGCGTGCGTCCGCCGCTAGCATACACGCGCACACATAAACTAACGGTCTGGTCGCCGACATGAAAGTGAAACGGTACTTACTTCCTTCGGTGTTTTTCTCCGTAGTGTAGCGTAAAATGGGGCTCCGGCTCAGGAAATTACGTTTTTTCTTTTTTCTCTCTCTCTCTCTCTTTTCTCAAAGTCCTCGGTGTCCGACCTAGCTAGCTAAAACCTAACGGTCCCGTTGAGTGTGCCCCAGCCCGCTGGTTGTTCTCGGTTTGTCCAACTTTAGTATCTGGACTGATTTTTACATCTTTCCATTGAGTACAAAGTTTGTTTTTCTTCCGAGGAAAAATACAGATGAGGGGTTAAAAAGAAAAACAGCAGACGAGATAATCTATGAGATGCTGCAATGCGGCCGGCCAGTGTCTGTCCAAACAAAAAACACACACACACGATAACTGTTTTTCTCAGTTGTGTCCCGGGTTTTTTTTTTTTTTTCCAACCCTGAGTGTCCCGGGAGTCGGCGGGGTCTGTCTGGGTGTCTGGCCGGGCAGAGGCGGAGGTCGGGCCGGTAGGAGATCGGACTGAGAGGAGCAGACAGAGGGAGGAGTGAGGGGATAACGGAGAGGGAGGGACACAAAATGACGCGCAAGCACATGAGGGAGCCTTTGGCTGGCACACACACTCACACACACATTTGCGTTTTGTTTCCGCTCAAAGAAAAGTCCCCCCCCTCCCCTTCTTCGTAAAACAGAGTTGGGTTAATGGGTCGCAGACTCCTGCAGCCTGCTTCAGTTTATTTTTAATCACACTCTTTCCTTGTACTCTTGTTCCTCCGCTTTTGTGCCTGTACTACACGTTGTCTCTGAATGTTTTTAATGCTGTCACAGCTCTTGCGCATGCTTGGCTGTGCTTCTGACCTTTGACCTCTTTGTGTGGAGATTTGCAAATGTAACCTGACCCTGGTTTGTAGTCGTGTACTAGGGTTTGAAAGTCTCATTACTGACGACTTAAAGCCAATTAACCATTTTTTAAACCTCCTCAGCTTAATTTCTGTCTTTTTCTGTACATATTCCTTTTTTGTAAATTAATGAATAGGTTTCTTTTTACACTTAATAGTTCATCAAAAAGCTATTCTAACACATCTGCTTACCAGATAAGGAGCCCACATTTACATTTACTCTTAAGACTCAGATGTCATTGATTACAGAGTTTCCTTCATCTCCTCCACCATTTGTTATTTAAATTTTCATTTGATGGATTAATACAATGAAGCTTTGGCAATAGTGTTTGCCATTTTCCATGTTATGTGCAGCTGTCCTCATTATTATCGCAGGTGTTGACTTGACCCATGCAACATGAATCATGAGTTTTCCTCTTTGCTTTGCACAGTGAATGTTAAAGTGATACATGCTGATGCTTCATGGGGGCTGATATCTTCAATGTGAGTAATTCATGAATAAATGGTGATTTCCTTTGAGATTAACTGCATACAGATAAAAATGGAGCAGTAAGTAAAGTGAAGAGTGTAGACCAAATTATATTAGCTATTAGTGTTTGTTTATTGCTTAGTGTTAATAACCTAATGAATAACCTACTTATAGGTTATTCATTACATAAGTGTAATCTTATTTTAAAGTGGTTCTCTTTATATTGCCAGCCTGCAAATACACAGGCCACAAAACAGCATGAAAAACTAAAATAACTTTACATAAGGCATTTCCCCTGTGTAGAGATCAGTATTGTTGAGGGCATAATAACATTATCACTCTGTCATGTAAAACCTAGTTGCTGCTACACCTGACCTCAAAAAATAAGATAGATTATTTGTGCAAAATGTTTATTTTGGATTTCCATCTGAATAACTAAAAGCTTTTTTCCCCAAAGGTTAAAGGAAGGTTATCTAAAGGCTGTGGCTCAGTTGGTAGAGCAGGTTGTCCAATGACCGAAGGGTTGGTGGTTCGAATCCTGGCTCCAATTGTCCACATGTCGAAGTGTCCTTGAGCAAGACACTGAACTCTAAATTACTCCCAGTGGAGCCTGGCAGCGCCTTGCATGGCAGCAGCCGCCTACTGGTGTGTGAATGTGTGTGTGTGAATGGGTGAATGTGAGGCCATGTAAAGCGCTTTGGACACCACTACAGTGCGGAAAAGCACTATATAAGTGTAATCCATTTACCATATCTTGCTTGAGAACTAATAGCCAAGTATGTGAGGGGTTATATGATGAAGCCTCCTCGCTATAAAAGAGTTTGTACCAGATAGTTGCCTGGTGGTTTACGCAGGTGAGTTGAGTTCATATTAAGAGGTCAGATAAGTAATCTCATTTGTTCATGAGTCCACACACTCTTAGCATTTGTTTACCATAAAATAAATAAGACTACAATCAAATGTGAAGTAGAGCCTAAGTCAGAGCAGGTTATGAATGTCTCAGTAAGGTGTAAATCTCCCAAAAATTCCCCCATGAGCTCTTTGGAAATTTATTATAATTTATCTGTGGTGTACAACACCTCTGAATTAAAAAATGTGGTGGCATCAAGGTGTCTTCTTGCCATTTTGAATTTAAATTTGTGAATGATCAAGTGATGTATTTTATGTGTATTACGTCAAAATCTTTGTCTACAGCAGGCCCTGACCTGACAACATGGCTTTAGTAATGAGGAAACCTCTTGATCTTTACTCGTAATTTGTCATTTTTCCTTTGGTAATACAAATTAAGGGTGCTAAAAAAAAGTTGAGTCATTGTCTCCAGAGGGAGGAGAAATTATTGGAGCAATGTTCTCAAAGATAATAAAAATACAGCATTTAATTCTACTGATAAAGAAATAGCCTACTCCCATAAATGAATACAGTAGATAAGCTCGGCTCATAAACTGAAACGTCTCCATTTCTCTCCTGTCATGTTTTCTACTTACGCCCCCTTCTGGTCAGAAGATGATTGTGCTCCTTCGTTTCCGTAGCATCTTTGTGTTCATTAACTCAGATGACGGATTTTCACTGAATGTCATTAAAAAAACCCTCTGTCAATCACTCACATACACACACAAACACATACACATACACACTTAGTAAATCTCAGTAGGACATTTAGCATGATAGTTTTTATTTTAACTTAAAAAGAGAGTGGATCAAAAACAGGTTTCAATAAATTAGAAATAAATATAATCGCTGTAATAATTAATACATACATTATAATTACTCGATTGCAAGAGTCTGACAGAAACAGGCCCTCAAAAGGTTTTCTCTAGAAAATTCTAAAATCAAAATATTGCAACCCATTCAAACCCCTTCTCCCAATAAACAAAATAATTGATAAATTAGTAAATAAATAAAAAATAGCTCAAATATTAAAACCTCCCGAATAAAAGTGCAATCCCCCCCTCCCCGTGTTTCACCTAAAATCTAAGTAGAAATTTAAAATAGGTTAGTGATTTCCCATTTTACAATTTGGAATGTAATATCCCTTTAAGAGGATGATGATGTACTAGGTGTAATAATAATAATAATAATAATAATAATAATGATAATAATAATAATAATAATAATGTTGCTGTGTCCTGTTCAGTGTTTATCTAAAGTAGTATTCTTTTTGCAATTTTTCTTGTTTTTTAAATGCTGCTCTTTGTAAACTAAATTATTTACAGATCATTAGGATCCTCTCCAAAGTCTTTCTAACCTACTCATTTAATTGTATTTTTTGTATTTTCTTTCTTTTTTTTTTATTATGAAACATCGGTCCCTCTATATTTGTCATGTAATAGACATGGTATAGACATGTTAAAGTCTACTGGAGTGATATATCAGCATTTTTCATCAGTACCTTTCATACATACCTTGGTCTGCGTTGTCATTACTGTATTAGACAATATGTTGGCAAACTGAACGCAGACCAGGGTCAAACCAAGCTCTCAGCTGTAAGGGTAAGGTTACTGACTCGTGTGAATAGTATGTATTTGTGTAAGTGTCAGCAAGGTTTGCGTGTTTGTGCACTTTATGTACATTTGTATATCAGCCTCGTACCATTTGAGGTTCAGCATTGAGAGTGCATGTGTGTTTCTCTTTGTGTGTGTGTTTCACTGTGTGTGTGTGTCGCTGCACTCCCCAGACGCTCAAAAGGTAGCAGACAGTCTGAAAGCACAATGAACCCTGGGATTCCACCTCAACTGGACTCTGAAAGGTCACCTGTAAAGGGACGGAGAGAGAGAGAGAGAGAGAGAGAGAGAGAGAGAGACAGGGGTGAAGGGAGTGACACATAAACAAGGAGAGAGGGAC
>JAPQRQ010000009.1:10996097-11010353 GCA_037367365.1 Apogon talboti | reverse complement strand
GAGAGAGAGAGAGAGAGAGAGAGAGAGAGAGAGAGACAGGGGTGAAGGGAGTGACACATAAACAAGGAGAGAGGGACAGAGAAGGAAGGACATGTTAGACTGCACATCGTTATAAATACATTACAGCTCTGTGTGTCTCTCTGATCTTTACATCTTATCAAACATGCCCCGACAAACACAACTCTCTCCTGAAGGCTTGACTGGAGCTGCTATCACAAATCTTGCAGCAAACTGCACCTTAGGATGCTCCTATAGCTTGTCTTTGTTTCATCTGGATGGTGCATGACTTTAAGAAAAGCATCATTCACAGTTGTACAGCTCTGTCTTCAAAAGCAATAAATCATGGTGCTTTTACACATACACACACAGTGTCTGGATCATGCAACTCAATACAGTGAAAATCCATTACTCATGTCCTTTTGTACACATGAAGCTGTGCGCCAAAGTGTCTCTGCGGGTTTGTATGTGTGCGAGTGTTTCAACGTATGTGACCTTATGAGCAGGTGCTGCACTCGTGTGCCTCAGATAATTGCAGGCAAACACTACTACAACATGCATCACTCTCTGGCATTTGCAGTATAGAAATTCTGGGTGATAGCTTCAAAAGGGGAAATATCAGTGGCAGCATGTTTTAAAGGTCCAAATAGTGGCAGTTGTTAGATAGGACCCACTCATTATCCAGCAGGATCTGTTATGTAAAAAACCTCTCCGGAAATAGACTCTGAATCCTTTATTTATAATGTGTGCTGCCTCCACACACTCACTTAACAGCAGCTACACGTTTTCCCTGCTTTAGTTAAGGTTGTGCAGGATTAAATTTACCTCAGAGGGGTTAGATCTATCCTGGTTTCTTGTTTGTTTTCTCCCAGAATTCCTATAGTTGAAGGCTGTTCTCCAATAAGCAAGAGGCACTTATTTTTCCGTCATGACAACCACATACCCTTTACCTCAAAACACGAGCTAGAGGGGATAGAAAGAGGAGGTTGGGATGGAGAGGAGTGAAGAGTCTGAGGAAAAGAAGGATAAGTAGGAGATAAAGGGAGTGAAGAAGGAGGAGGAGGAGGAGGAGGAGGAGGAGGAGGAGGAGGGAAGCTGTGAAGGGAGGGGAAGAAACGCCACAAAAGCAGTGATAGAGGGTGTGAAAGAGACCAAGAGAGAGAAACAAAAGAATAATAATAAAAAAAACCAAAACACTAAAGTGCCACATTAAACAGTCTAGCAAATCAGAATCCAGGAATACAAACTCAGCCTATCAGAGTACAGCTCAACAAAATGCATGCTTGCCCAAAAACACAGTGTGCTTTAGTCAGTAAACCTGGCCTGTTCTTTTCTCATCTCGCCTTAATAACCAGTGTTTTATACCATGTTTAAACTGCTGCATTATGTATTCTATAACCATGACATGGCCTTTTTTCCCCATTAGGCCTGTTTTACAGGTGTGCTGCATATAATCATAATTGTAAAACTATTGTTTTGTATTGTAAATTAAATTCTTTGTTTATATGTAGCAGTACAGTGTACTGTTGCTCTACATTTGTCAACCCAGTCGTCTAAGGAAACCTCTGGTGACCTCTCTATACAAACACCAAAACAACAAGAATTATGCACTCTTGTATTACACGCTAACAGTGTAACACAGACACATGTACACATAGATGCCCACGCTCACTACTTTACCCAAACAGTTTGTTCAAATCATAATGACACCAAACAGAACACTACAGAGACTGATCAAAAACGAAGCTGCAAAAAATAACGAGCGTTACTACAGAATTGATCAAATTACGATGCAGTAATGAAATTATTCAATCAAATCAATTAATTCTGAGTACAGTCCTGACTATTGACAGTTATTGATCAGTATGTGCACAGGTCAATACAAAATAAAGTCACAATGCACCAAACACAGTCTGTGGTCACTACAGCAACAGGACATGCAGGTCAACGCATGGCTGGTTGCTCGAGGTGACAGAACGAAAATTTGCCAAGGGCAACCAACACAGGCAATCAATCGCCACAGCAACCCAAACACAGGCCAACCAATTAACTTACAACAATGTGAGAGGAAGGGGGGGTCAGGGCTTTATCGGTCACTAGGCAACCATTGCCATAGCGATGGGGTCCTCATGAATTATGATTGGACGGGAGGATCTTGGGTGAGGTAAGTTGCCGTATCAGGAAAAGATCAAAACAGCAGGAAAGAAAATAAATAAGATTGTGAAAGAAAATAAAAAGGAAAACAATATTTTAGTATTTTCCTGAGATGATTAAGCCGTTGTCATATGAGTAAGCCACAGCACATTACCTGATATCTCATGTTAAGTTTCTCCTCTTAAGTTTGTACCTTTAATTAGCAGTACAGTGCCAAAGCTAAAGCTACCTCGTCAACTTAATTTCCACTAAATCTTAATTTCATCCTCCCTCTGCCTAATTTTATCTCGCCTCTTTCTTGCTCCCCCCAACATACAACAACTCTCTTCTCATCACCTCCTCATTACCACCTCACCTCTCCATATTTCTTCTTTCTTCCTCACATATTGCTCAGTATGGGCGATTAGCATCTTTGGGCCTTTTGAGCTGCACTTTCAGTCTTTTCATCCCAATCTGGAAGCCATTCATAGCCTGGATGGCAGCCTGAGCACTGGCAGGGTTGTCAAAACTTACAAATCCTGGAAAAGAGACAAAACGGTTGAAATTGAGACTATTTAACTGAAATCCTCTTTCAGAGTGTACTTTTAATTCAACATAACCTGTGCTGGAGATTAAACAAAGGACCTGTGGTTGAATACGTGAATAGACACAAAATTTTGTCCTGCACAGAGCCACTCCCTTTCTCTTTCACGTGTCCTTTCCTCTGTCTGATACATCTGCTCTCTCCTTCCCCTCCCTCTTTCTGTCCCGTCTGTGTGTCTCACCGAAGCATTTGCTCTGGTTTGTGGCACGGTCAACAAACACCTTGGCTGAGATGACATTGCCAAAGGGCAGGAACATCTGCAGCATTTCAGAGTCACTGAACTCCTGAGGCAGGTGGTAGATGAAGATGTTACAGCCCTCTGGACCTGGGACGCGCACACACACACACACACACAACCACAAACACACACACACATACACATTGGATAAATTATCTCCAGCTGTGAAAACCTTGTAACAAAAACTTTCATTACAATCACTGGACAGTGGGGTGTGTCCCCACTCAGACAGGAAGTCACATCACCTTCTCTCTGCTGCTGTTGCTGGGGCTGCTGGTGTTGCTGGGCAACCAGTGTTGGCTGCTGGGGGAACGGCTGCCCAACCAATCCGTAGGCAGCAGGATACGCCGCTATTGGGAGAGACAAGACAGTAACATAATCTGATTGGGTAAAAACAACAGGTGGCAACATCGCAGCGTCCAATAGAGTCATTTTATTAGAACTGAAATGTCTCCTGCTGAAGGTGAAAACTATTAAGTGTAACACAGTTCAATGGAGCAAGTCAAACAATAACACTGTAGAACTCAGACTGATATTTACACATTATGGTCCTAAATTAACTCCATGGAAAAGAATTATGGATACAGATGGCATTATGGTATCATTAGCTGCATTAACCAGGGCAATAAAGTGTGAATTTTGTCACAGTTAAACAGGATACACCATTAGATTGGGCCTGTCCTGTACCCCATTACACAAAAATTCTGTATATCCTGATATTTACAAGCATTCGACTTACTTTCTGGGGTCTCAGATGCCACTCAGTGGGCTTCACCGGACCATCCTTATGACTGGCTTGCACACCTGGTCCCTATCTGCTCATAATTGCCATAATTTATAAACTCAGAGCTTTACTTTTGCACTGTAATCTTAATGCCTCTGCCTGTTGACAAGATAAATTGGATTATAACAACCCTCCAATTTGCACACCTGTGTAGTGTTGCATGCCTGCATATGCCTGCTGTAGGGGGTCCAGGGCTGCAGCTGGGCTCTGGGCTGCAGAGTGAGACAATGGAACAACAGTGAGACTGAAAAAAGAAAGCAGTGTGTAACAGTCTTGATGTTTGTTGATTTTTTTGGGTTAAATACCTTGATACGGATGAACGCCGTTGGTGTATAGTGTTTCTGTTGCTTGCTGCCCGTTGGTTGGGGCTGGCACACTGCTGTACCCGTTCACTCCTATTGGCGGGGGAAGAGCGGGCACAGGCGTTGCTGCAATAGTTGGCGGGGTATTTGTACCTATGGACAGGGATCACCCACATTAATGAGTCTCCCTTGCATATTGTAAATAAATTCCGGACATGTGGGTTATAAAGTTGTTGGCTTTACAACCCTCCTGGCGCAATGCCTAATATAGAGAGGCTGCTCCACCCACAATCTCTCACCGGATAAGGGTTATACTGTTAAACTTACGCATAAAAATAATCAGAGCTACACTATGGGAATATGAAGAGAAATGTATTAAAGTTTCTGATTGTGTTGTTCGTCCTCCACACAGAAAAAATAATGAAATGATGAAGTTAGGCTTTGGATACACATCTGGATGTGGCACTTGAAAAGCTGTTTTGGTTTAACCTCTTACACTTTTCAAATGGTCTTTTCCTTTCTTACACTCACTTCATATTTGTACGTGCCATGGATTAATTTGGTAATTTGTTGTCCATTCTTTAATATATGTGTAGCTTGTTGAACGTTCTCCTATATACAATAGTAGTGCAAGTTTAACATACTCTGTGACAGCAGGGGGTAAGAGGAGTTACTTGTGGGGTGGGTGCTATTTTTTAACAATTGATGTGGCTTGCAAAATTCAATAAACATCATTAAATGTCTGCTTGCACTCTCTCAAAAATCTCATCTTCATTAACATCATTCATGCAGTTATCTTCTATGACCACAAAACAACATATACATAGAATATACAGTTAAACTACAACTGTACACTCTATGCTGCACAATATGCTCATAAATGTATACGGCCAGCGTGTGTGTGTGAGCGTGCCTACCCGAGGATGGTGTGATGGGTGTAATGGGTGTGGCAATGATTCCGTTGGCATTGAGTGCCGCCATCTGCTGCATCTGTACGGCGGCAACTGTTGCCACAGGAGACAAGTACGCTGACTGGGCAACCAGAGCCTGCTGTTGGACAAGCTGTAGACAGGGAAGGAAACAGAGGAAAGGGTTAGAGGAAAAGAAGGGGAGGAGGAAGAAAGAGGGGGGAAAGTGAAGGGGCGAGAGAAGACAAAGAGTCAGTTAAATGGACATGGGAAGTCGAGAGAGAGAGAGAAAGAGGAAAAAAATGAGAGGAGGGGACAGGGAGAGGGAATGATGGAGGAACAGATGAATAGAGATCTAATTACAGGGCCATTATGTCCTGAGTCAGTGGGTTAATGGTTGTGTGTTGCGGGAAAGCTAATGCCAGATGACGTATGTTCTGTTGTCTGGGTAATAACATTAGCCCCAATTAGACCACTGATAGCCTCTTCAAACTTATTACATCCTTCATAAGCACAGCACTCCCCTTAGAAACTTGTGTATTTATTCCATTGTGTGTTTGTGCATCTATACATGTGTGCGATGCTTGCCTGTGCATTGACCGCCTGTGTGTAGGCGTTGTAGGCGGGAAAGTTGAGGGTCATGGGGCTGAAGATGCCGAGCTGCGAGGCCACCTGCTGCATCCTTCTCAGCCCCCGCTCCTTCTCTGTGTCTGCGAACTTCACCACCAGACTGGACGACGCTCCCTGTGCAGAGTGAGAGAGAGAGAGAGAGAGACAGATAGAAATGGACATAAGTTTAAACTGCAATTACAAGTGATGATATGTGTCATCTTTATGTGTTAATGGGACTTGGGCTCCATGTTTATTAATTCATTAATTTTCCTCTATCCACTTAATCCTTTTATGAGTCACATGGGGCTCAGGCCAATCTCAGCATGTAGCAATGGCCCAGAGCAGACATACAGTTTAGTACCTACATTATTTTTACATTATTACCCTCAGATACTTTTAACAGCTCTGTGCCCCTGAGCTGTACATTCATTAGTCTCCTAAATATTTGTTAAAAAAAATCAATTCAATGCACAGTGTGCAAGTTATGTCACAAGGGGTTTTACACTCAAAACAATTACAAAAGATTACTTTAATATATCATGAACTAGTATGAGAAAATAGAAGCTATTTTTCATTGGGCAGTAAGCACATTTACAAACAAGGTAATTCATTAAAGATTTTTTAACATCATTTTTTGTGATTTCATTCTATTGAAATAGTCACAAGTAATATAACAATATGATACCATTGACAGAGCCTAAGAGGTTAAAATGACAGATTTTTCTGAATTGTCTTTGGAGACATTTGATATTTGATCAATAAGTACACAAAATTAAGGAAATATGTAACAGGAGTCTAAATATTTGAACATTCAAGTATGCAGTAAGTGTTTGTCTTGTGCATGTGAAATCACAGGCAGGAAACTTACAGGCATTGTGCGGCTTCCATGCAGGCTGTTGATGGCAGCCTGGGCTTCAGCGTGTCCCTGGAATTTTACGAATGCACATCCTGCAACGAAACAGATCAGTAGCAGCAGCATTACAGCTTCACATACTGCCAGCAGAATATACCTGAAATAAGCAAGATGGTGCTTTCATTTGTGTGTGGTTGTTGGCATGTTTACACTATGTATGTTTTATGTTTTGTACCTTTGCTGGTGCCGTCAGGTCCTCTTAAAACAGTACACTCGTCTATGCTGCCAAAGGGCTCAAACAGCCTTCTGACGTCCTCATCGCTCTGTTGCTTTCCCAACATGCCCACAAACAACTTCCTGTCCTCTGAGAGACCATAGAAGTGTGGAAGAAAATAAATTAGTTTCACATCACAAAGCTCTGTAAATAGGACTGTGGAAATTAAATCTACCAGAGGGAGCTACCACTGTTCTCCACCAGGGAGCAGTATTTACTACAGAGAGGGGTAATTAGAGGGGGGTGGGGGGTGAAAAGTGTGGTGTGAATTTGAACTAGTGCCTGTCTCACCTCCTCTGCCCTCGCTGTCAGCAGGCTTCACCTGGATTGGCCGATTCATCTGTGGGACAAACAAGAAAGAACATCAACACAGATGGTCAACATAAACAAGTCTCTCTTTGTTGGTCTTAATGCAGGATTTCACAGGGTAAACTTCACCTGTAGTTCTCAGGACATATTGATTTTTATATAGGAAAGCACTATAAGGGCGGACTGAACGATGTCATAGCTGCTGAAAAGGCTTAAAAATTTTACCACATTTATTTCATTTGGGCAAAAAAAAAACCTAATTGTAACACTGAACAAGAAGTTTTTGTGTACATGTGTGTTTGTGTGCTTTTCAGTCACTGACAAATCAGGGTTAACAGGTGACAGGTGTGTCTGATCTCTGTCACTGGTTGCTCTCTTCCAGTGTCAAAACACACACAACCTTACTTACTATCTCTGATTTCTCCCCCACACACAACCACAGATTGGAGTACTAAGGGGGATTGAGATGTGACGAGATTAAGAATGCAGGCCAGCTGATCTGGATTACAGAAGAACTACGGATTAGATGAGGGACAAGAGTAGGCTGAGATAAAGATAAGAGGGAGGGAGAGAGAGAGAGAGAGAGAGGTGGCAGGGTAGAGGAAGAGAAGCAGAGGGGAAAGAGAGAGGGTAACAGAAATTGTAGTGGGATGAGATGACAAGTGTGTGAAGGGAACAGGCGCAGTCAGCTAAAAATAAAAGGATGGAGAACGAGAGACAGAGAGAGAGGCCTGGGGGACCCCGACTGACTTTGACCGACTGAAAGGGCAGGTGGTAGGCCAAGAGAAACTAAAGGAGTGAATGGAAAAGCTGGGGAGAGGCATTACATGAAGAGTGATACAGAGAGTGGGAGGATGAAAGCGAAGCTGCCCCTGAGAGGGTGATTCAAAAAGAGTAGAAAGAGAAAAGGGGGAGGGAGGAACAGGGCGTGATTCAGTCGTGACTCGTTCTGTCGAAAAATGTCACGACTACAGAGATTTAATGTGTGGTGTGCTAATATATTCATACACAAACGTATTCAAAATGGCCCTTCCACGCACATGCTATCTACAGGCTCACAGGCATGAGAGGCACACAGCCACAAAACATACTACATACACAATATGCACACACACACAGTGCTTAGTCATAGCAGTGAAGCAGTGAGACAGAGTTAATGCCAGAGGGATGGGTGGCTGCAGAGTGATAGTGATGAAAATAGGAAAGAAAGGAGTGCCAGGAAAAGAGAGAGGAGAAATGGATGAAGAGAAGAAACAGAGGGAGTTCCAGAGCAGAGAGAGGGAGGTAAAGCAGAGGGCAGACTGAGCTGGAGAGTGACATCAATTCATGAAGTAAAGCGAAGACACAAGAGAAAAGTGCATGTTGGTGGAGCAGACACTCCCATATTAACATCCAGTGTTTAAAATGTGGCAAGAAATCAAGTCATAACTATGGATGAATAATTAGTTGATTGGAGATAAGAAAATTTAATTTCAAATTTATGATGAACTTAATCTTACTGTAACTTTAGACACCAACATTTTCATTCTTAACTGCAAATCTATATTGGCTTGAAGTCTCCTTGTTGGTCCTGACAATTTATTTTTTTTTAAATAAATGTCATAATCTCAGTCAAGATTAGATAATGCTTCACACTCTCCTGTTAATAATTAAAGTCTTTATTTATTGATTCTTCTGGTATTTTCTTTTAATGGTGAACTGGTTGTAGATTTTATCAAGGTGGAGATAAAATAAGGAATAATCAGGAATGAGAGTAGAGAAAGGAACAGAAAGAAACAGGGAAGAGGGTGGAGTACAGGGAAAGGCAGGGGATGAGAAAGAAGAATGGAGAAAGGTCCCAGTGGGGTGTTAAGGCAATGTAATGAAGCTGGTAATTGAGGAGAGGGCAGAGCAGAGAGAGACTGATCCATACATTTGATTAATCAGCTCTTAGCTGTCACCACAAAGCTATTGATCTACGGCAAGGCCATCTCACACACAGTCAGAGACACAAAACGTTTAGAGCTCAAAGCACACAGTCATGTAGACACATGGCCTTGTTCACTCCGATGTACATTTTAACCTCACACCTTTACTGACTGGAGTTGTCAGCATAAACATAAACATACAGAAAATACAGACACTTCACTCAAACAGACTTCTTTGACCTTGGGTTTACAACATCTGTCTACAATCCACCCGCCTGTCCGTCCGTCCGTCCCTCCATCCCTTCGTTCATCCATCCGTCCATCCGTCCATCCGTCCATCCATCCATCCATCATATCCTTGTCCCAGTGTTATTGCTGTCCATCCACACAGCCATCCATCTTGTGCTATCAACTCATCGATCAGTCCCGTCTTGTTCATTGATTTTGGGCTGTGTTGTGGAGCAGGCTGATTGTAGCGAGATTTGTGTCCACTAACCCTTTCTCTATCCTGCTATCCATCCATCACTTCTTCCATTTCTTCCTTCATTAGGCCTATTCAAGCTCATTCTTGTGACAGTAACACAGGCTGAACACAAAATCCTAATGATTCCGAACTTAAGATCTATCAATCAAGACTATCATCAGTGTGTTTGTGAATCAGCTCTACAGCCTGTACAAATGCAGTTGCATCGTATTATGAAAAAATATGGCAGAGAGGAGATGGAAGAAACAGGCCAAAGGTGCACTACTCCTACAAAAACAACACAATGGCATCGGAAAATTGGCATGGCAACCAGCTCGTTGTCATGGCAATCATATGACGGCACACTGGGTAGGTAAACAAGGATGCTGGTTGCCAAGGGTGACTGCTGTGCTCTTCGGGTAAACAAAGAATTTGTGCTGTGAGTGCTTTGCTGCTGTCCTCCATAAACCCCTTCTTATTCTTTAACTAATGAAATACAGTCGGAAGGAATAAAAACTGAACATTAGTAAAAAATGTATATGACAACAGGGAAATTTAATAAGACAGGAAATTTATGAGAATATTGTAGAGAGGCAATATCAAGAGGGGAAGAAGTAAGTGTGATTTAGCTTAGAGTAAGACAAGGAGAGGGAGAAGGTGAGGGAACTGAATCTATATTGTAGTAGAGTAATTAAAATTCCCTTGAGCCCGGGAGAAAAATGCAAATAAAGTACAGTCCCTGCTTTCATATTTCACTCTGTCTTTCTCGCTCCTTTACTCCAACACACATGAACAGCCACACAGTCCTTTCAAGTCAAATTATCCTCTAATTACTCACGTTCCAATTAAGACTTAATTAACAGTAACCATCTGCAAACGTGCGCACATACAAGGAATTGGCTTCATACTGTAGTTTGGTATGATCCGTCCTGCAGCATACCAATGACAGAGTTTCTGTCTCTCTGAGGAAAAAGTACATTTGTATGTAAGCAGCAGCGCGGCGATGCATGAGGCAAGATATGTGCTCTATGATCATGTGTGAGTCTGCATGACCAATTGCATTAAGAGTGCGCATGTCCACTAACACACGCTTGACCAAGCCTTGCATGCAAACACAGCTTCATTTACATGTTGTGCTGCCAACATAAATACATACACAGTACATGTCATTTATTCATGTACACACACACACACACACACACACAGTATTCACTACAGTTTTCCCAACAGCCCGCCCCTTTTGCACTCTCAGAGACAAACACATACTACACACATACAGTTAATCTTACTCCCTGCAGTAATGCGGAGAGGATTGTGCCAGGATTAGGGGATATTAAATCCTTGGATTATCCAATCAAATCGTATTCTACCCCCTCCCCCACCTACGCAAAATCAGTGGAACAAACCACATCATCAGGGGAGGGGGTGGTGTGCATAAGTAAATGTGTGTGTGTGTACATGCACTACTTGTAATCAAGAATAAAATACAGTGTTGAATCAATGTTATTGTTCAGGTGTTTTGATTCATGTTTTTGCCATTCAAAACACTGGAGGGCAATGCTTCACAACGAGAATAAAATGTTCCTGCAAACAGAAATACAAAACTGATTACAGTGCACAGTGTGACAACAGACAACTGTGTGTGTGTGTGTGTGTGTGTGTGTGTGGCGTGTGTCTGTGTGTACTATCACGCACTATCACTCTCTCTTCATATCTCATACACACACAAAGCACACACCCTTCCCCCTTCAATCTCCCTCTGGAACACTCCATCCACACAATTTCAGATGTCCATTTTCCAGAGTGCACAAGAAAGGAAAACTATTTATATCCCTCCTCTCCGATCTAGCACTATTTCTCCCTCTTCCTCTCCCCCATCCTCAATTCCCCTCTTTCCTCTCTCATTTCTATAATCCTTCCATACCCTGCCTGGTGTCATGGGCATCTCTTCTTTCCAATCATTTTCTATTTACTTACTTCTTTTTCCTATTTTCTCTTCTCTTGTATTATCCAAACACCACATTTTTTTATTATTATTAATAATGATCACTGTTATGACATGTCTTTTACGCTCACAAACTCAGTATCCTTACCCTTACGTTGATTTAACAAAATCAGAATTTGGCAAGAAAGCAGTATTGTTGACCCCATATTTGTGTCATACATGACAATTGTACACACACATATAATAACATAATAACAATTTCATGGATATTATTATTAGTATTTTTTTAATTAACCCTTGATTTTAACTTGACAAAGGAGCTACTTTTGCATCTTTAAATATTTTTCATGGTGATCTGTAAAAAAAAATATTGTCTTTTATTTTCTGTACAGGTTCAAAACATGTGTTCACAGGTTAGGGGTGACTTCTGATATAAACTGAAAATATTCACTCCCAATACTGTGTAGCATTTGATGATCAACCAGGTCATTATATTTAACTTTCATATCATTCAAAGGCTAGATAAATTTGTGAATTTTAATTTACTGTAAATCAGCTTGCTGTAATCCTGAAACGGCTGAGATGACACAATTTGTTTATCACAATAAACAAATTTACAGAAATATCCATTTATGTCAGTTTTTAAATTCTAATTATCATTTAAATAAGCACTATAATGTGCATCTGTGGCTTCCTGATGATATAGTTAACACCTATCATTCACTGTTGGATGAAGACATTCAGATGTGAGAAACAGAGAGTGAGCAGGAAGGTGGAGCAGCCCGGCAGCACAGCTCCACCCCACCTCTCTCTGTTCACTCTCTCTATTACACCACGTTAGGCTTTGCATCCCTCAGGTTACCAAGCAACCCGGCATCTCGCTCAGCTGTCGCCTGGCAACGGGGGCCTGCAACCATAATACAACCTCCTGAGCGACCCATCCCCCTGCTCTCATCCCATCTTCCTCTGTCTTTCTCATTCCATTCTTCACACCTGAGAAGCCTGCCCTCCTTCTTCTCCACTCAATACTTTATCTGGCAGTTAACCCCTCATCAACATCTCTACTGGAGCAAGGATTACCAACATATTCTCCCCTCTCTGCCCCTCTGTCTCTCATGCTCCTTATCATCCACCATAGTAATGGTATCTAACCATGCATAAAGCAGGACTAACTACCCTGTTGATCCATATAATATTGTACTGTTTTTGTCAGACCCCAGTGAGGGCATTCTGGATGCAGCAGTGAAGCACTCACTGAAATTTGATCCTTTGGATTTAGTCCAACATAATCCAGCAGCACTATAGCAGATAACTGTTAGACCTATGCACTTGGACCTTCTTTCTATTTTAGGGAGTGTAAGTCCTTTGGGAAATGAGCTTGTGAATTAAAAAGGCTGCTCAAAGCCACACAAATTCATGATTGCAAAAATCTCATATTCACTGAGATTACGTTTAGTAAAGCACCAGTGACACATTTTTGAAAGCTCAGATAGTTACAGTATTTGGCAGAATACCACAAAATTAAAGCAACACGCACTGTTCCAGTTGTAAGGTAAAATGAAGAGGGATGTATAATATTAAAATGTTGATGGGTTGCTGTTGTAAAATAAAAGAATGACTGTTGTTTCATTTTGGGATGGGGAGGGAAGTATTGATGAGAAAAGAAATAGGAAAATGGGAATGGACTGGGACTGATGTGCAACAGAGACCAACGGGTGGCCTGGATTTAAACAATCAAAACATTACAGTTATCACTGATTACCAGTGAATGTTCATTTTATCTTGTTTTACTGCTTATTATTTAATTACTGTACTGTATTTATTATTTATCGATTATGCTCTACTGTAACTTACATATTTTTTATTTTGAGGAACTGACTATTTTTAGTTTAGTTTTTATTTAGTTTTAGCATTAGTTTTAGTCATTCAGTTAATTTAAAGAAAGCCTTTATTTATAAAATGCAGGATGAAAGCATAGCTAGATCAGTAATTAGCAACTAGAGCTGAACATATAAATAGTCTAAAATGAAAATTAAGCAGATTATTAAGATGGCACCTGAAATTCTATTTATCTTTTAGTTTGTGTTTGTTATTTATTGTAATTTTTATTCAGTTGCATATTTATTTTTGGTTGTCTTTATTTTAATTTTAGTTTACAAAGCAATTTTTTTAAACCTAATTTCAGGTTTATACCTACTTTAAGCCCTAATTACAATTACCACACTATACATAAAATGTTTAAGGAGCCCTGTAGTTTTTTTAGACAAGCTCTTGTAATTCAATATCTTTATGAGAGTTCAGCTGGAAACATGATGAACACAGAATTACACATTCTTCTAATCTCAGTGTATGGCCAATGTGTTCTCTGATTGTATATGATTAAATGTTTAGTTTGACATTATATGTTACAAGTCTATTTTTTGTAAAAGGGTAATCTGTATCCTTAAAAAAACAAACTTACATATGAATAGAAAACTCACAAAGTAAAGTTTATACAATCCTACATTCAACTGGTATAAAATTAGTTGCAGCAAAAAAGGAAAACAAACCCTCCGACCATTAAAAGGAAACATTAAAATTTCACTTGACTCCGCAAATCTCTGTATTATAGTAGGTACACCATTAGAACAAGCCCAAACTGTCTCTTGCCACAAATGAACAAACTGAAGACTAGAGAAAGCCTTGTTGTCTCCTTCTTCTTTTTTCTGCTGTTGGACAGCGCACTGTTTAGCAGTGATCTACCTCTGTGTGTATGGTGTACGGTCAGTATACAAAGGCAATTATCCGGACAGCACACTGAAGTGTGGCTTGAGAGAAGACCTCAGAGCGAAGGTCACACCCCAGGTGCCTCTAAAGTCTTGTCATCCCCTTGTCTGGCTAATCACACACACACACACACACACACACACACACACACACACACACAC
>JAPQRQ010000009.1:10982196-10995997 GCA_037367365.1 Apogon talboti | reverse complement strand
CACACACACACACACACACACACACACACACACACACACACACACGCACACACCCACACGCAGACACACACCAGTGGCCCCCTCTGACAGATGTCTCTGTTTAAACTGACAGAAGTGCGCCCTGACTCCCTCCCACTCCTCCACCACCCCGAAAAACCTCTTTCATACACACACCACCCGCCTGCCCCTTCCTCCACGCTCATTATGGAAAACTTTTGTCTTGTTTCCTCCTTCTCTCAAACCCCGACCTCCTCTTCTCCTCCCCTGTCTCACCCTACCCCCTCTCTGTCTATACACTCCTATTCATGCCAAACCTCTTCACAGCCCTCCTCCACTGCTCTTACCCCCCTTTTTCATTCAGACTAATTCACACACTCATTCAGGCCCCTCATATGGACCCTGCTCTATATGCTCATCTCAGACTAACCATATAAATATTACATATTCAAATAAGGCGTCTGGATTGGATGACTACACTCACACACACTGATTTAAATGTGCCAACTCATATAATATATATTATATGCTTTTTCTGTATAAGGCTAAATGGCTAAAACTGTCAATGTGGCCACATCTTCATCACCATTTAGTTTCAAAAATATCTGCCTTATATATAGTTATTGTAAATAGGAGCAGATGGCAGCTCCCAAAATATCTGAAAGCAGTTCTGTAAGACCTATGCATGCGAGGGGAAATGAAAGGGTGAATGTCAACTGAAGTCAAAAAAGGGAGGGATGTTTGCAATATGATTTGGCACTGGATCAGAGTGACAGTGCTACACAGTATTCGATCAAAGGCCTACACAAATGCACATGCTGAGATCTAGGCATCTGTTAAGGTCAGATACATTTAAGTTATTTTTTTTGGTTCACGCTGCAATATACTTATGTTTCCTTTCCTTAATAATTCCTTAAAAACACAAATACATAGATGTAGCACTCTCATTAGCACTGTGTGCTAATGATAATGATAATCAAATTAACTTTAGTGGTTATATATGACAGCCATATACTTAAAATGGGCATGTCTTAAATTTAATCATTGCTCAAAGTGTGCAGTTTTAGTAGTTATATGCCGATATGCAAATGGAAATCTGTGAATGATATGCTAAGAGTTTGAAGGGAGCTTTAAGTTGCTAAACAAAGTAAGTCAGTCCAACATGAGATGCAATAATAATGATAGATAATTGCAACAAAATACTCCTTTTCATTCTATGAATCTGTAAACTAGGCCCTGCAGATTTTTGTAGCTGGCTGGATTTACAAAACAGATGGTGTGTGATATGGACTCAACTCAACTTTGGGCTACTTTAGAGCTCAGCATCTGAGAGACACAGATTTGGCAGTGAACAGTCACATACCCCGGTAATCATGTGTCCACACAAACATAATTTTTAAACTAGCCAGAATTCAAATGTTCCTGTGTGTATTTGTGTGTTTGTGCATTGACTTTGTGAGACCCAGTTAGAGTTTAAACCTGACCTACAAAGTGACAGCTTACATTGTGGAGACTCAGCTTTCATAACATTAGGCTAGAGGTGGTTAGGTTAGAGTTAGTTTAAGTTTAGGGAAAGCATTAAGTTCAGGCATGTTTCAGATATGTTTAAGGTTAGGGTATGTCTTTGGCAAATGCATTTAAGTCAGTGTAACAGTGTAATGCCACATGAACACACGGAAACACAACATGCATGTGTGTGCGAGGCCTTAAAGAGGCAGGCTACACTCTCCGGGGTCAGACTTTTATGAGGCTATGATTAGATTCTGCCTCAATTTTGTGGTGAAATATGAGGCAGCCACTCTTTCTCTCTGTGTTGCATGCACAAATGCACTCGCATGGACAAAAACACATACAAGCACACAGACACACATAGGCCAAAGACTTTTGCTTAAAACAAACAAGCTAAATCGCTCTTGGTCTTAGCTGTATACAACCCCTAACAACACTCCTTCCCCTTAGTCTGCATACCCCCACCACATATCACTCTCTCTGGATCCTCCTCTTTGTCTGTACTTCTTTCTACACACACAAACACACAAAACACATGATTCTACACCTGTCCCTCAACTCCCTTCCCATCCCACACACAGTGAGGATAAAAATAGAGAAACAGAATGAGGAAGGGGGGAGTGATACACATCACAAACCCCATCATGCAGGGAGAGATAGAGGCAGAGGGATGGCAAGGAAGGAAGAGACACAGAGAAAATGAAAGAGAGGGAGGGAGAGAGAGAGAGAAAGAGAGACAGAGAGAGAGAGAGTCTATTCTAAATTGAAAGTGCAGCAGTAAGCAGTGAAGGGGAATAGTAAACAGTGCTGCTGACCACATAAATATGCTAAATTAGCCTACAAAGTCGCCCTAGTGGATAATTGCTCATCATAGCTTTGCCCCACAGGGAACCTGCCTGCCAGGCATCTTAGATTCCACATGGAGACACAGACACAACATGCACAACATACACAACACGCATACATTAAACATCCTGAGTGGATCTAATTGAGTATAAGCTCTGGACGATGGACACCTGAAATGAAGTTTCCAAAAATTGTGAAATCAACATGCAAAGATTTAAAGGAAACGTCTGGATTGTTGCTGAACCAAAAACTAAAATATCTGTTTTCTATGCCTGGTTAGCAGTGGGTTGAGTATTAATCAAGTCTTTTAAACATTAGCAGTCATTTTTCAGAGCCTGATTAAACCTAGTCTGAGACTAAAAGAAAAATTCAACAAAGATCTTAAAGCAAATTTGTCAGTCAGAGACTAGGCTTATTGTTCGTCTGGGAAACTAAGCCTAACGACACAAATATAACTTTAAAGAAGTAGTTCGGTCATAAATTGCAGCACCTTTCAAGTATCCAGCTTGGTCTGTGTGAGGTTACACTGTGCACTACGCTGCGTATAAAGTATAGCCTTTTCAGCCCACAACTTGAATATCAAATGAATTCCTTCTCTCTTCAATTCAATCTCAATAAAATATGTGACAGCTCCAGTAATGGTTGCATGTTTCAACAGTAACCCTGGAGAAATCAGCTTTATCGCCTTAAATAAGCTGTCCTATATAGCATGTGCATTTAATCAATATCACTATTCACTTTTATTATATTTTTCATGAAGGTATCGATCTTCTGCTGTATCAGTTATTGTTAACTACTTGTCCTGTGGTGAATCTTCTGCCTTTTAATTCAGCAGGCATACACTGCGTCATGTGCTTATGTGTGGTTTTTGTGTTTGTGTGTGTTTTTAGGGTACGGCTTGGTTCTAATCAAAGAACAGGGAGCAGAGTGCTGCCTGGAGAGCAGTGAAGCATGACAACACGCACCTGGTAAGCTGCTTATCACACTTTAATTTCACCTACACTAAGATCTGCGGATGCCAGTGTGACCAAACAGATGTGTGAGTGTGTTCGTGAGTGTAAGAGTGTGTACATTAATAAGTGTATGTGTGAGAGTATTTGGTGTTTGAAGTTAGAACGTAGATGATGGGAGTGATAAACGCAGAGAGGAGAGAGTGCAGATTAAATGGAGAGAGAGATACTGACGGCAAAGAACAAAAGAAAACGATAAGGGGAAAGATAAGAGAGGAAATACAGCAGCAGTCGGTTTGGGGAGATAGAGAGATAGATAGAGTTGAGGGAGATATGAGGTTAAATCTAAACAGGCTGTGAGTGAAGTGGGGCCTGATGAAAAGAGAGAGAGGAGAGACGAATAAATTGGGAGGATGAGGATTATGCTGGCACAATTTTTTATGCATGATTACAGTAAACAAGTTGAGGAAGCTAACAGAAAATGCATCACCCTGAATCCTGTGATAATAATAACTCATATATGTATGGTTTACCTAGCACTAATGTTACTGAGTTAAGGCTATGTACCAAATTCTGCTTTGAAATGGAAATATAACTTTTAAAACAGAAATTGGAAGAAAGCTTTCAATAAACAAATAAAGCATTGTGTATGTTAACTTTCACTTCCCTAGGCCTCGCTGATATATTAAACTACAAAATGGTGGTCAAAAGACTCATGGGACATGTCGTCTCATAGTTCTCCCTACAGTAAAGTTTTACCTTTTCCAACACCGGCCCACGTCAGTGTGTTGAAAAGAGGCTGAGACCTGACCTCTGACCTGGGACGCATGCTGTCACCCTACCGCCACAACCCCTAATCAGACATGCATTACTTACAAAACTGGTTGGTGGTATACCGATAAGCCACTAAACAGCATATGATTACATGAGTTTAATGTAAATTAATCTGTCACTATACATTACACGTCATGCATGTAGATAAAATAATGATTAACACTGAGCCTTTATATGGTGTGACTTCTCTGAGAGAGAGAGGTGGATAGACTGGAAGAATGTTAAAAGCAATGGAATTAAAAAATGAGATCCCTATTTGTATGTCATTACACATTATTTTCTTTTAATTAAGGATCATCACAGTAAGACTAGAATATATATTTATTGAAGCAGATTTTTACTTTTTATTCTTGTTGGGTGCCAAACCAGCATGCAAATGTGAAAAAAAAATTCAATTTTCAAGTGCAAATAAGCACTGATATCTAACAGCTTAACTAAGCTCTTTAATGTGGCCGTGTCCCAGGGGGAATCTCTACACCACATCTAATACACCAAAACATCTGTGTCTACAGTGGGACTTACTAGTGGCTCCACTGTTACATCTCTGCCACTGTGACTAATATAATGCATCCTTCTCCGACTTTCTCTCCCTCTCCTCATCTCTTCCTCCCTCTGTACGTCCAAATTAAACACAAGGCGCATGCAGGACGCTCTGATAAGGCCATCTGTTCATCTCTCTCCCTCTTTCTCTCTCAATCCCTCTGTCCTTTTTCTCATTTTCCAATCTGACAGTCTACTGCCTCTGCTGAAGTTAGCAGGCCGACATCTGAGGTATAGTATCTCTGCCTCCCTCTGTGTGTTTGTTACACTTCTTTCATTCCAACACTTGCTGACTGAAACTGTTAAATCAGCGTTAAATCCCATCAGTTACTGACAGACAACTCAGTAGCACTGGACTTGTCCCCAAACCGTTAATTGCTTGGCCATGGGTATAAAAGAAACACATCTGTATTAGTGTGCAGTTCCACAGTACTATTAAAGTCATGCCTGATGTTTCACCAGTGATTGCAATTAGGAGTGATCCCAAGATTCAAAGTCCAGTCAACCGAGACCATTTACATGCGCACACACACCTTAGCCCCCGTTGGCCCCACGGTGAGCCCGTGATCTTGCTATGAAAATGAGTTTGTGAGAAACTAATCATGCAGCTTAACAAGTGGAGCCAGGGAAGATGAGGAGAGGGGGAGGAGAGAGAGGAGATGGGGGTGTGAAGCGGTCAAAAGGGTCAACTAATCAAGAGGAGGGGAAATGAGACAGGGAGTAGAGGAACTAAGACGGGGGTGGGTGAAAGCGAGGGAGAAAGAAAGCCTGACGTTGAGAGGAAGACTTTAAGAGAAGGGTTACCATAAATGACTGTGAAATGAGAATCTGAGGAGGAAGCGTGAGTGCAAGCAGTGTGCAGTGAGGAAAAAAATGAGTTAAAAGACAGCAGGATGGGAAAAAGGGGATGAGAGAGGAATACCATGAAGAGATTTGAGAGAGGAGAGGAGTGAGCGATGAAAGGGTTGGGGGTAGTGAGGAGAACATTCTGTAATATTCTACTGGTGCAGAGAAACCAGGAAAGTGAGGGGAGGAGTTGAACAGAGGACGGAGGGGATTTGAGAAAAAAAAGAGATAAAACGGAATGAAGGGAAAGTATAGAGGGTGGGGTGAAAATAAAAAGAAGAAGATGAAAAAGCAATTCTTATGGAGAGAAAAGAATGGGACAAAAGGAGGATGAGTGAAAAAGAGAGAGAGAAATCGTCTCAAGCCATTTCTAAATCCTGCCAAAGAAAGCAATCAGAAGGACTAGGAAGGAGAAGGAAGAGGTGCAGCATCAAGAAAAGGTATAGACAGGTAGTGAAAGGGAAGAGCGGAGCAATATACAGTGAAACATACAATGTGGATAGAGTGACAGCAAAGAAAGAGGCAGGATGAATCAACAAGCTGTGAAGAGGGCCTTTAAAAACATACAAGGAGTTACTGTGGAGGTGGAATCCAAACGGAACTAAAGCTGTGAAATTATTTAGAAAGGAAGATGTTAATTTAATATTGAAAAAAATAAACCTCTACACTGAAACTAGCACAGGTCAACTTAATAGAGCAATTAACTGTGCTGAAAAATTCATCTATCTTCTACTGAGTTCTTAAAACATTTTGGACAGATGATATCTCTTTCATATAAATCTCAAAGTGGAAAGATACTTCAAACTGAAGAAAGCCACATGCAGAAACCGTAATATTCCTCATTAACAGCCCAGGCTTATTGAAAACCCAGCACACGATAGCCACACCCTCATTTCAACACTAGTGTTCCTCAGGGGAGCAGTGCTTCTGATTGTTGTGTGCTGGCTCTTTAGTAAATCTGTACCACTAATGAGTATTCTCCCTGCAAATGTTTCCGCCGTGTGTACAGAATATTTATCACAATTTATCTGGAAATCCAGCAGAACTACCTACTTCTAAACCAGACTTAGAATAATTTCCCTTTACTGCAATAAGTCTGTTATCTAAGTCATCGACAGGAAATTATAAAGAAAAAACCAGCAGAGATTAGTAGAGTGATGAGCCAAAGGACAAAGAGCAGCATGAGACAGGGACGGCCACTGCAGGCAGCGAAAAGGTCAGGCTCCTTAGTAGGCCCTAATTGGATTAATGTCATTATTAACATGCTGTGTTTTTACGAGTGTGTACATATGAATGCAGAGGCATACATGATTGCGGCAATTTGTTCTTGTGTATGTCAGAACACATCCCCTCCCCCAAAGCGTTTTTTCTTCAGGCTCTCCTCCAACCATTTTCTCACAGAGATGTTATCAACAGCCCAGCCTGGGGAGAAGGTGCAGGAACTGAAACTCTGATCAGTGGCAGGACGACACGAGGAGAATGAGATAGAGGAAAGCTCAGAGATGGTGTGAGTATATTCACCATTCTGGCATATTGTAACTGCTGGAAATCAGAGTTTGGATGGATAATGCTTCATTTTAGTGAAAATGTCATTGGGCCATTGTCGACAATATTGCAATATGTAACAGAGATATGAATCTCTTTGCTTGGTTTTCTGGAATCAACAGAAGCAGAGATTACTGATCATTTTGAAATGTGTATTTTTAAAACTCAAACAAACAAACTTGAGCTACTACAAAAAATTTAAAAAAAAACTTTTAAAATATATCAAAAAATTTAATGACTTTCAATTTACATTTTTTATAAGGAACACGTCTGCCCAGTGTCCCAGAATACAAAATATCACCATACTCACTCTGGACCTTTAAATTGCAGCCTTTTACGATTATATAATTGCACAGGCTGACATTGCGATTCAGTTAATTGTGCAGCTCTACTTTCATATCACACTGTCTTTATTCAAGAATGATGGGTAGTTCTGGAGTAAAAAAATGGTTAAAATGTAAAAGGTCGCAAAACAATGACTTTAAAATCTGAGTGACTGCAGCAGAAACCAGGTCAGAGAGAAAAAGAGAAAGAGGAAGGGACAGGGAGGCAGGGCCTATGAGACAGACACAAATCTCACATAGTTCCCCATCCATAATGAAGAGTGTCCTATCCCAGCACAGCCACAGCAGTGTACAATATCTCACTACAGAGACTGAGGGAGACTGGGATGAGACAAAAGGGAATGGCCACATTAATTACACACACCCTCTAGGCGGGAGCTATCACCAGAGGCTAACAGAGGGAAAGACAGAGAGATGAAGAGACAAAGAAAGATAGAGAAATGGAGATGATAATGCTCACGGACTACCCTGTGCGTCTCCTGTGAGAGGGAGTGTTTGTCCTTAGCAGCAAGACGCCTGCTGGCTGCTGAGTTATGTCACAGTGTTACTAATGGGAGCTGAACGTCCAATAGCAGAGACACACACTGATGTGAGGCCACTTATGTGTGTGTGCATACAAGGTAGACGGCAGCGTCTGTGTGTATGAGGGTGGAAGGAGGAGGAGGAGGAGGAGGAGGAGGAGGAGGAGGAGGAGGAGGAGGAGCAGGGAGCGCTGGCGATGTGAATGTATGTGCGAGCTTGTATATTGTTATGTAAGTGTGAAGAGTATACTGTCTGGGGACGCATGTGGGTCTATGTAGTTTTTTTTTTTTTTTTTTGTTATACACTTACCCCTGGTAATGTTTTCTGCTCATGTAGAGCGCTCTGGGCTTTCAGTGCCGACTCTCTTGCACAGTACGTCAGAAACGCACATCCTGCCAAAGAGAAAGACACAAAAGAAAGAAAGGAGAAATATTAAACTGAGATGGTCCAATTTTTGTCAGTTTTTACCTGTGTAATTCCTCTGTACACACACGCAGTCACACACCTATTTAATCAATTAAATGTTTCCTATATGATTTTCTTTCCCTCATTACTTGTCACCTATACTCATCTGTGAAATATATTCATGCACTGTCACTATGCTTGACAACACCATGATGATGCACTCTAGAGCAGAGAAGGACACTCCACGGCAATGCACACATTTCAGAACGGCACGGCACGAGTCAGCACACATGACAGCACCACAGACGTGTGCGCAGGGCTAACAAGGCCTTACAGGTTCGGCACAGTCAGGTACCTGCCCTATACCAACCACTATGCATGCCTCACGATCACTCCAAATACACTTCCTCTTGTTTCCTATGTGCTGTACCTGTGTCTTTGTGTGTGTGAGGGAGGGGTAGGTAGTAGATCTGGCTGGCCAGAGCTGTTTACTACACCTGTCACCAGCACTAAGACAACAAGATTAGCATCAGGTTAGCGTCGCAGTGACATCTTTGACAGACTAATGTAGATTCAGAGTAAAGAAGAGAAGATTTGACAATTAGGAATGAAACATGAAAGTGAGAATGACTCAACATTTTGCCATAAGGTGAAAAATACAGAAAGGTGGACAAGCACACATGGGACAGTACACACAGACACACAAGCATCTTATGGTCCATCTCATTGCTTCTAACAGGAGCTTACTGCGGCTGTGGGGATTCTCAAAACAACAGATTCTTTCCCCTGTGTCACCCAGGCTTACCGGCCCATTACACTGATTGGAGCATACAGCCTAATCTGGTTCATAACACACAGGACCCCAGGTCAGAGTGTGTGTGTGAGAGTGTTTGTGTGTGTATATGTGAGAGAGCGAAAGACAGGAAGAGAGAAGGAGACTCTGTATTCTGTCTATTTATTACAATCTATTGTTAGAACCATTTAGCCTAATGATTAACCTGATTAGAGGACCTTAACTCTATACATGAAATTTTATATTTTAAACCTTCTATTTACAGGTTTATTAAGTATGTAATATAATAGTATTGTGTGGAGGCATATTCACAAATTGCCTTTTTGCCAAAAGCATGCTCATGCATGCATGCACCTTTGATTTGCAGTGCACATAGAGTGAGTTTGTTAGCCTGTTCTGGTGATTTCACATTGCTGCTAACAGGAGATGGAGATGAGAGGAGGTGTGACAGTTTCCATGGTGACACGTTACACTCAGCAGTGCAGTAAAAAAACAAAAAAGAAAAATCCACTCATCTATCTGCCTTACTGTCACACATCTATCCATCTGTCCTTCTAAGTGTCACACTGTCTGTCTGTGTCAGACTGTGTCATGACATTTAGGCCTACCTTTGTGCATGCCTGTGTATTTGTCCTTTATCACAGTTAGTTCATAGATCTTGCCGAACTGCTCAAAGATAGGCTTGAGGTCCTTCTCTTCCAGATTCCGGGGAATCTGCCCCACAAACAGCTTGATAGCATCGGCCTCCTTCATCGGGACAGAGTGGAGAGGACGATTGGGCAGTGCAGGATCGGATCAGGAGTAGGTATCCCTGGAGATAAGTAACTGATGCTGGATGAGTCTTCAGGTCACAGCCAGAAAGGGAGAAGGAAAAACAAAACAGTGCTACCTTTAAGTACAAATCATCCATCCATCTTGGAAATATTCCCTTAGTAAAATTTATAGTATGTCTATTGAAAGTAAAAATAAGTTTGTAATTCATACATTTGATATTTATTTCCAAGGAATTGCAACAATATTATTAATACAATTAAGGGATGTATGTTTGAATAAAGCATTCATTCAAATTATAACAGCATATTTTGTCAAGGGTTTGAAATAAACGAAGAATAAAAAATATTTAAAAACACAAATTATATCCTTAAAAAAACAATCTCATTAAAACACACTGTTACGTTACAAATTATGTGCCCCGAAAATGTAAATAAATATAGATTTGCGCTACTATTTTCAATATTTATAACCCAGCCTGACAAAGAGCTCCTGCATCTTCTAGTAAACAATTATGCAAATGTTAATGAGCCAATCAAAAAACAGTAATGGTACTTTTTCCAATTAAATCCATATTAATTTAAAATACCAGTGAGTATGCGTTACCTTTTAGTGAATAAACGGCGTTCAGAATGTCTACAAATAAAGAGGAAAAGGAACTGCGTGATGGGGCTAAATCTTTGCAATAGAGCGGTTTCTTTGTTTAGCCAGCTGTAGGTTACAGCATACACACGGATGTCATGGGGCTCCCTTGCTCTTTGTCCGATCCCCCCTCAATGTACACACACACACACACATACACACATATACACACCAGAACAAAACAACACGGGCTAATATATGGGCTGCATACATGGACGGTCTTACCGTTTTTAGATGATGCTTATGTGCAGCGTTGTTTGTGCAAATCTGAAATTTAGGAGTGATGCTCTCCGCTGGGTCCCCGTTGTTGTCCTGAACGCACTCTCTCCGTCCCGTCCTCCTTCCTCCCCTCTCTGGATGCTCTCCGCTCTTTGTGCCTTGCCGTGCTCTCCCTCTCCTCCTCCTCGGTGGACGGACACTACAGGCTCGTCTGTGTCTGTTCCCGGTGTGGAGGTGGCGGGGAAGAGTTCTCTCTGTCAGGCAAGTCCAGACCACAACTTGTCAACCTGGTCCAACTGAAATTTAACAGACCTAACTAGCTAGCACAGTCGAGTCTCCGAATCCAAAAAGAAACGAGCTAGTTAGTCAGCGTTACACTTTCACGAGAGCCCACAGTTAATTTCTGTTTAATTATAAAGTGATAACCGACAGCCGAAATTCGAGTAGCTAACACCCAGCTGTTAAAACTTGCTAGGTCTCGAACATCGGGCAATTTCAGGATTGGCGTTACTGTGGCGCTATTACGTTACTTATTTTACTAATTTCTAATTTCTTTTTCCTGCGTCTCACCCTTTCAACGGCTGGTTGGCTTTTCACGTCCTATGCCGGTATCTCCTCAACTCTTCTTTCTCTCCCTCCCCCTCCTATCACCAAAGCGGTTGCTAGCCTGTGACGCAACCACCAGGGACTGTGGCTAAGCACCTTGTACGAACACGCACGGAAACATTAAAAGCACGGCGCCTTCATTTGTCCTTCTTGTTCACATTCAAATATAATAGTACAACTGGTCAATAAGTGGTCAAGGTGTGATTTTTAGAGTCATGTAAGAGGCGTTTTAAACCACCCCGCGCGACGTTTTTCGTCAAGTACCTTCCAGACGCTGCCTAACTGCCGCCGTGCTCGGAGCCGCCTATTGTTCTTAGCCGCGAGCCCTGGCCTTGGTGCTGAAACTACGCTTCTTGACGTGAAGCCGAAGCGCGCCGCCGCCGCCGTCGAGCACGTAGTCACGACTACTACAGCTGTTCACGCCCGAGCCCGAAATCACGCTCACACCCACACAAAGTGAATGTGTGACAGAAAGAAAGGGAGATAGCTCGGGGATGGAGTTGGCCTACTTTATAGCCTGTACTTTGAAAAAAAAAAAAACGGTCGGATTTGGGCATTTCAGTGAGATGTGTAAAGATGTATCGCTCATGCATTAATACTAAGTAGCTTAATATTCCAGCCTTTTTTAATATTTGAGGCTTGTGTCGAGAGTCTTGGGAGGAAAGGCAGGGCGGAAAGCGAGAGAGTCATAGGGTTCATGGTAATTTACTCCAAAAGGTCACCATCTGCCTGCCTTGCCTCGTGCCCTCTGTGAGCCAGCATCCCCCGCCACATTCATCCACCATACACCCCACCCACAAAGACACGCATATTCGCACACACACTCACACTTGTATACATATATCTTGCAACCCTGCACTGGGAGACGAAGGCACGCAATGCACGCTGCGCCCTGAGGATGTCAACGGTGTATAGGCCTCGCAACAGCACGACATCCGAGCTGTTAAGCCTCCCTGCATGATGAAGAAGTGGAGTTTGTCTCTGACCGGGCCCCAGACACGCACATATACAGGGTGGAGAGGAGGGAAACTAATCTCGGTGTTACTCAGCTATTTTGGAAGCAGAGGCTGCAGCGATAGCCCACTTAGGCCTGTTTCCTAGTTAATGTTCTTTTTGCTGGTCTGCATGAATAATCAGTGCTAGAATCTCACTGCTCAAGGATGATAAAATTCCACCTTGGTCAAACACAAGTAGTCTCACAAACAAGTGCTGGAGGCCAATCCTCATGCTCCACAAATAAACACACTAATTTTTGGATCAGTTCCCAGCGATTTCCATGGAGGCTGGTAAGAGCTCACAGTCTGCAATACAAAATATTACACATTATTTATGATGTATATCTACATTTAATTCCGCCAAAAAGTAGGATTTCTCTTGCAACCATTCATAGCATTTCAGGTCAAATAAATTAGAATCAATGAAATAAATAAACTTGTTTGAGTTCACCCGTTTCACAAACATACCAATAAATTACACTGATATTTCTAGTTGACTTTATCCTACTATTGGTTCAACACAACATACTCCTACACTTCCAGTCACTCCTACACTGAGGCTGCAAGATATATCTGACCTTTCAGCACTTGGCAAAATTGGTTTTTCATATTATGCACTGTGGGCTTGGAATAATCTGCACGACAGACTTTAATTTGGAAATGCTGCCTCTGTATTGTGCATTTAAACATCCTATTCTGCATGGTTTATGGGAAATATAGTTTTGCTTCTTATATTTTAGGTCCAAAACCTTTTCATTGCAGATGCTGTAAACTGCTATTTGGTTCCTGATATGCCTTATTTCTTGGCCAGATCTGTCTTGTGAGTGAAACTAATTCATTAAACTATATCTGTGGTGACCAGGTTGAGCATGTAAAACAAACTTGGCTTGTTCAGTGTTTTCACAAAAGCACAGTTTTTAATTAAAATAAAAATTTAAATGATAATATTGTGCTTCAGTGCAGAGTTGATGCCAAAAAAACAGACATTAGTAATATAGGCAGTTCATGTCTGAAGACAAGAAGGCCTGTCACTTCTGTATCAGACTCAATGGCGCCATCATTTGGAGGAAACCGTTATATTACCTGTATTTACAGAACAAAACAAGCATGACACCTCAAATTCCTGTTGTTTCAGTTTTTATTGAAAATAAAATGAAGCTTTTGACCGTAATTTTCCCACCCTGTTTTTGTTTATGTAAATAAAAAAATTGCTTGTGTTTCAATAATAACAATCTCATAAACTCTGGTGGTAACAAAGAAAATTTGCTACAGCTCTTTAGAACAGATAATAAATTACACGTTCTTTAGATAACAGATAAATTACTATCCTCTTTATATAAAATGTGTTTTTTACTACATCGGATTAGAGACAGGGATGACATATTCAAAGCCACAATCGCAAAATATACAGCTGTACACACACACACACACACACAC
>JAPQRQ010000009.1:10936920-10964156 GCA_037367365.1 Apogon talboti | reverse complement strand
CGGATGCAGACTGAAAAATCATTTTAGGTATGTAATCCAGGATGAAATTCTGCAGGAAGTTTTCGCTCTATAAGTCTATAAGTCTATAAGTCTATAAGTGTTGCTTTCTTGTTACCATAGAATGAATCGTTTCTAACCACTAGGAGTCCAACATGTTATGTTGCATTGTTTCTACAATAGTTCAGAACAGATTTCCCAGTATTAAGGTGCATTACTGTCGCACACCATGCTTGGGAGTGGAAAAGACTTATTATCCCCGTATCTATAAAGCCAGAACAATCACTAGCTGTAATGAGGGACCTTGTGTCCACTGTTGGTCAGGGAGGTACAACGCTGAAATCTGTATCTTCACCACTAGATCTCACTAAATATTACACACTGAACCTTTACAATAGTATTGACTGGTTCCAAAACATTCCTGGTCTCCCCATTTCTCACTGTTATTTGTTATGAGGTGGTGCTTAGCTCATCTGGTGTTGATGTTTCCTGCAAAACACAACTGTGCTACGCATCTTTTTTACACCAGGAAGCGCTAAACTGAGCACTGATCTGTTGTATCTGTGACCGCAAATACTATGGTACAGATAAATTAATATGTCAATATTTTCATCCAAATAGATCTGTTTTCTCACTTATTCCATGTAGGCCTGTTCATAATGCATACACTGTTGTCAATGGATAGGATTTGCTCATGTTGAGCAGCCATGATTACTATACACTTAAGTTTCAAATTAGTTTTTCATTACAGGATTCCTCTTAATAGATGCTTCTGTTGTTGTTATTTCTTGTTTTAGAATAAATATGTTTGTGTTTATACAGATTTGCCATAGTTTGCTGTTGCATTAATTATGTTGCTGCTCTAACACAGTAATTGAGAAGCTCCTTGTAACCCCTCCACTGTTTCTTTTCACTGTCACATCATCTTTTCACATTATCTACTTCAACAGTCCTGTGGCAGGTCATGTTACCTCAGTCTAAATGGATGTAGTTGTCAATTTTCATTTCTCCTTCTCATTCAACGAAGTGTGATGCCATAGAAACAACCAAAAATCACAACCAAGGTGATAATATATTCATGCGTTTTAGTTCAATGCGTTGAAGCCATTTTTCTACTGTATCAGAGGGACTGCCCTTACTTTGCATTATGGGAAGCCCCCTTGGAGTTGTGTCCTGGTCTGGATTTGCATACTGGGTGCAGGCTGCTGTGATATGTGGCATTTTAACGTAGCAGCCTGACTCAATGAGTACAACTCTGCCGCTCCTCTTGAACCTAATGTACTGACTGCTTATTAGCTGACTCTACTGTATGTGTGTGTTAACTGTCTATTAAGTTTGTTCTGAAGTTTTTTCTTTGTTTCCCATAGTACTTTGGACAAAAAAATCATTCTGAAAGGCAGGGTGTGTGTATGTGTGATTGTGTATATCCTACTTGTAGTGGAAACTCTTTGGGAATCTGTGCCATGGAATGTCTGGGCAGGATTCCCTCGTTTCCCCAGCGGAGGAGACCATTCACACACAGCTATCTGTACGCAACATGAACACGTAGCACAGCACAGCCTAGCATGGAAACACATGTCGATTTGTGTGCGCTTACACTCATCGGACAGTTCATAAGACCTTGAGAAAAGGTCCAGAATTTGTTGAACCTCTGAGTGAGATGTTTCCAAATCATCCATAGGAAAACTCCCACTGTCTGTCATGACATGATCATAACTGCTTTTCACCATTCTCTGTCTGACTTCTGACTTATCTGAGTTCACTTTCTCTGACTTTGTCTTTTCTTCCCGCTTCCCCTTCTTCCTCTGTAACTTCAGCCTGACCTTGTGACTCATCTCTCCCACGCTGACCACACCAGTTCTGTGTATCCTATACAGACGCAGCACTGACCTAGACTCTCGTACATTACGTGCACGCCAACACACACACTCCTACAGTCACACACACACACACACACACTCTGTTGCGTCATTACCTTGTGGTGTGGCCTGTAACTACTAGACAGCTGTTCCTGCTTAGCTGTCCTGTCAGCCATGATGTCAGAGGTTTGTTGTGTGTGATTGGCTGACGTCTGAGTGGGTCCCATGTATGTGGGAGCCGCTTGCGCTCCGTGCCACAGACAGTCACAGTGGTCACAGATCAAATGGTCAACTGATCCGCGGCCTCTTACCCCGCAGTAGAACAGTTGCGTCTTTCTTCTCACCACTGTGTGAAAATGTGTTGTATTTGCGACATGGAGTTGTATCACAGAAAATAATGGAGTAGGCCTACATGTGAGCGATGAAACAAAAATGTTGTGCTTTAAAGTTCAACCCACAGGTACATGTTGGTGAAAGCTGACTAAGATATACTCAAAGTGGGTAAGTTTTTAAGGAAAAGTGACATTTATTATAATTTGAGACTTTGGCTATGCTATGACAGTGATCGTACTGGTCTCTTTTCATCTCGTGGTTGGATTTTTTTTTTTTAATCTTCATCCATGTTCAGAGCTTACATCCACATTCATCCAAAGGTTTGAGATCACAGATGTGTCCCGAATTATCACTTCTGATCAGATTCCTGCTTGATATGCACATATAGAAGCTCATCTACAGCCTAAAACATAGTATGCACGTTCCTTTTAACTTCAGCAGGTTGGATTTGTCATGTTTCTTTGCCATTTTAATTCATTGCGCTGCTTTCACACGACCGGTGGCCCTAATTATTGCTATGACATCTTTCTTTCTTTTTGCTTTTATTGCATCTCTTGTATGACATACAATCTACAGTATACATGGTGACTATTTAATCTGAAAGCGCTTAAAACACATTGATATGTTTTTATTGGAGTTTCTGAACTGTCGATGTTCTGTTTCTTCACGTAAATAAAATGTAGCAAAGTTGAAGCGTCATTTAGCTTATTGGGGATGGCTGTGGCTCAGGAGGTAGAGCAGGTCATCCAATAAATGAAGGGTTGGCGGTTCAAATCCTGCTAAAGTGCTTTGGGTACCTTGAAAAGTGCTATAGAAATCTAATCTATTATTATTATTTAGGTGAGCTCAGGCATCACTGCACATATTACGCACTTTAATAAGCACATCTTTGCGGATTTTGGAAAATTTCACATCTTTAAAACACTTTATTATGACATCAGCTGAATAGACAGCTCTTTCATGTGTTGGTGTGTATACCTGTTCAGACTACTAGTGAATGAGTGTCCTTAAATGCATCTTGAGTGTGTTCGGACCTTACATTAGAGCAGTCTATATGTGATTGGATTTTACAGGATGGACATTAATGTTAGGTCTGAACAGGGGTTTGTTTCAGTAGACTGATGGTGGAACTGAGACAGAAATGCAACACACCTGAGCTCAGGAGCTTACACCTCAGGCCTGCGTTTTTCTTTCTCTTTCTCCCTTTTGCTTACTAACATCACTCCTTTGTGTAACTTTGTGTCGTACCTATTCTCACCATGCACCCAGACATATACTGAACAGACACAGATTATATTTTTTGCTTGAACGTACTACAAGAAAACATTTAGCATGGACGTATAATACAGCTGAGTGGTTTGGTCAAAGTGTCCTAAAACACATTCTTTGGCAATAAAACTGTGTGTGTGACTTAAACTCGAACATTGCACAGGAAAATTATAGCCTGTCAAAACTATATCGGGAAGTCAGTCTGTATAATGTCACATTTGTATTAGAGTGCTATTATTGTCATTATTTTACCTTTTACATTCATCATCTTTAGAGTTTTAAAGACAATTGTGTTTTTTAATCCTGTTCTGTGTTTCAAGACAATCCTATATGTTTCTGACTTGTACTTCTGCATTGCTGGACTTTTTTGGGGGATGTCATTGCATTCCCAGGTCTCACAGCTTCAGTAGACAGTATTGTTTGGCATCACTGAACAAAATTCTATGTTAAAGTTTAAGCCCTTTAACATTTTTGGCACAGACTCTGAGGTATGACATAGAAGTAACATGGCAGCTCCTGTATGTACTGTTATGTCCCCCCCATATTTCTATTTATATGGTGATCATAGTAATGTAATACAGCAGAGTAAAGAATTAAGAAATTTGAAATAATGGAAGTAAAGGCTTACTTTCATTTAAAAATAATTAAGAAAACATTGACTGTTTTTCAAGAAAAGTGTCAAAATATAGACTATTCTCACCTAAAAAAGACATATCATTAGACAGATAAAACACATATGGATCCGGTAGAGTTTATGTGAGCATGCAGAATATTTTGGACTTGACCTGATTGTGTACTCAGGTCAGTTTGTCGTGAACTGAGGACATCTAAAGAACAAATAATTTATTATAAATACAGAATTAAAAGTAATTCAAGTGTTTCTTTACAGTACCACTCTGGACAGAAGGCACTACTTTGATGAAAAGCCTGTTTTTTGTATAAAACTGGGTCAAGCACAATTGCTTTCATGCAAAAAGTAAAAAATAGACAACAGTGTGTCATTGACTTATTATTATAAGATATTCTCTTACACTGGATTAAATTTGTGTAGTAGTGTATGTGTGTGATTGTGTGATTGTGTGCGCGTGTGTCCAGTCATGGTCACCATGGTGAAGTCCTACTAAAAATCGTCATGACAACTCAAGCCATCGACATGTTGTAAGCCAAAACACGTAACTGTCTCCTACGCATCAACACCATTCACACACACATAAACACACTCAACAAAGACACCCACATGCACAACGACGTATATGACAGATTTTAAAATGGAGTGTTAAAATATAGTAATTTGTTTGTGAGGTAAACCTGGTGAGCTGTTAATATAGTCACATTGATGTAAGAGAAGTGAAACATTTTTTCTTGTTCTTTATTTCCTCACCTCCTTTACTTTTAATTTACAAACACAAAAGACATACTTTTATCAAACTGAATTAAATGTCACATTATTGTTTACATTATACTTTTCATATAAGAATACTGATTATTTTTGCTTTAGTATTGGCAGTGTGTGCCTGAAGATTGTACTTGCTTTGGGGTCCCACCACCAGCACACACCAGCCACCTCTAAACACACACACAGACACACACACACACACACACACACACACACAGACCTGCCCCCAGCATGTACGCTGCTTGATGGTTGAGGTGGAAGCCGTCTCTCATCCATCCTGCTTGTGACCCATTTTTCTGCTTTCGCTGAAGACACTGGAGACCGGCCCTGCCACCCACCCCTCCTTGTTTCCACTGGGGTGGAAAAAACACTAGTGGAGTGGGAAAAAGAGGGGATGGAAGGACAGGGGTGGTGGAAGATGAGCTGAAGGGGAGAGGCAAGTATCAGGATGAGTGAGTCTGTGCATTAACCCCCCCAGAGGTGGACCTCAGGGGGCTAGAGGACTGGCCCTCATGCTTGTGTTGACTGTGTGTATGTGTGTGTGTAGTTGTGCTTTGTGCCTGTGTTGAGTGTTTGTGTGTTTTTTTGTGTGACTGCTCATATTTTATTGCAAGTTTGGTCTAAGAACTACTGTTGTGGGTCAAAAACATCTTCTGTCTCTTTCTCCTTGTAATATTCAGTGGTGTTTTTTCCATCTTACCTAATCCCCAACTCTATGATTTGTTGTTATTGCTAGAATGTATTTTTTAGTTCATTAAAAGAGAGGAATTTGAAAAAAAAATCAAGAATGGTTAAGCTCCAAAATACTGGGGCCTATAGTATCTAACACAACAACATGAAGCCAAATAGTCTCAATGTTCAACTTCTACTTTGATAACCATATCCTTTCAACCTCATGGCTCTGAGTTAGCGTCTTTTGGAAATTACTTCCTGGATGCTGTTGGTATGCATTTTTTTCAGTTCTTTGCATCTTAAAGAGAGCGGAAGCAGAGACAGACAAATGAGACAGATGACGATCCTAATGAACATTTGGTCACCTTTATTCTCCCGTCTCAGTTGCGTCATCTTTATTTAGCAATGCAGCTTCAAACAGTAACTGTTTGGTAAACAAGACATTTTAATATGAAATGCCAATCAAGGACATTCATGATACAGGAAACTCCACATTCACGTTGATCTAAACCTTTTATTTTTCTATTCTCCAGGTTTTGTCTTTGACCATACGAAGTGGTGAAAGGCTCCGGCGCTCCTGTGACTCTCACAATGAATACATGGTTTGGAAAATGGATGGATTCTTCTAGTTTTGTGAAAGCTACCAGTTGTCACATACATGCTTAAAACTTATGTAATTCCATCCATGATTACACCCTGCTCTCCTGTGTAGAGTTAGGTGTTTTTTTTTCTGCAAAATATCTCTATGCCTGCTCTTAGGTTCTGCAGCCTCTGCAAAAGTGAGCAACATTAATTACCATTAGAAATGGGGTTAGCCCTTGTCAATAAGCACCTGACTCCCTGCACAAAACAGACCACAACACAAACTGTACTTAAGCTCATGGGCTTGCACAGATCTTACATGTTGAACCTCAAAAAGAACGTAACCCCATTTGTACTCTATCAAAATCTCCATATTTTCAATGAAACTGACTACCAGTAATACCTATTGATTTAAATTCTGTTTTAACATTAATTAAATCAAATGAATGCCAGGTAAACCACTTAAAACACATTGTATGTGTTAGAAAATGGATTTCCAACAATATAAAAGAATATATGGTTGCTGGATAAAAATGAGAAACTGGGTATTGTGCTTTGTTGCACCGTTGCAGGGCCACATTCACATGTTTCGAGGTTTAAAAGCACATTTTTCTTCCTTCTAATAGAGGCAGTAAATGAGCCTGAACTGTGAATTTCAGTCGAAAACAGAACAGACTGGGTAGCACCTACGTTTCACTAACCATGTCACATGAGAGCGGGGCCCGTTTTAGTGATACTCAGACAGTCCTGTGAGGATTGAGGTTTAAAACGTAAGCCTGGGCTAGCCCAGACTATCTGCCATCTTCTTCTTCTGAATCCTGTGGTCCGATAGGGAGCAGCTTTGAGGTCCAGTGATCAAGGTAGTGATCGCCCACTCGGTGTCTCACTTGGTGGTTTCATCCTGTTACCATGTGATGTAAATGGAAGTGAAAACACCCACTCTATCCTCAGTGCCATGACAATCATATGACATCAGTATTGCAATGACACAGCTTTATTACCACTTTGGTAGCGCTGCGGGGTATTTCTCAGAGCGCGATCAGCAAGTTAGTGATTCGTTGATACAGGTTTGAATCAGTAAAACAGAAGTTGTGTGTGGGTGTGTGTCTGCACACATACAAATGGAAGCAAATTACTGTATCTCATGACCTTTGGTCTACGTATATTACTCTTGCCTCTGCAGAAGTCTGAGCAATATACAATACATACTGTAAATATATATAATACCAGATATAAAATACACTTTAAAGCTGGGATTCATTCATTTTAAGATTCCTGTTAAAATTAATAAATGAGTTTGTGTAATATGCTGACACAAAGTCAATGGTTTTGCAATATCCTGTAAATCACTGGTTTACAACTGAAAGTTTAACCCACTTAGACATATACTTATATTATACTCATACTTATACTAGATACTTATTCTATATTGCAATTCAGGCAAAACACACTAAAATAAAGTTCTGGTTATATTTGATTGAAAACATGACCACATAACATCAGACATATCTCTGGAAGACAGTGTGGGTGTTTGTGGCAAGGAAGTGTGCACTTTCACTGGATGTTCGTATGTGTTGTCTGTGCACTAATCCTGGAAAGAGAAGTGAGATGGACACTTCTGCTCTTTTCTAAAAATAGCTTTCCATTGCAAGTTGCATCATTTCCTCTTTCTGACACACGCACATACTCGCATATTTACATGCATGTAACCTAACAGTGCTTTACGATTTCCTTATCTAGCTCTGTGTGGTGACGCTTTTGTGTGTGCCTGGTTGTGTGTCTGTGTGTGTGTTTCAGTGGAAAGTGGTTTGGTGTAATGGCACAATGTGTGGGCTGGGAAACAGCTGGTGACTTCAGTTGACATGCATGGATGCGCAGAGTGCTGCGTTATGAGCGTTTACAATGTACAATATGTATATGTGTTATAGTACATACATGTACATTAATGTGTGCAAGTGTTTGTGAGCGTCTGCATGTGCATTATCTAACTGAGACTGAGAGTTGGAAAGTGGTATCTGACCACGTGATGTAGGTTTCTGGTGTTTTCCAAACCAAAGAACTGGAACCAACTGTGACGAGGATGTGATGTCATCATGTCTTCCTTTTTCACATTTTGGCCCCACGCTACTCATTTGTCACTTTTTTTTCTGCGTCTGTATTTCCGTGTCTTTTTTGTCTCAGTACAATATCCGTTTTTCTGCACTCTTGTCTGTCTGTTTGTCTCCCTGTCTTTATCTTTTGCTACCCCTCTCTCTGCACTGTAGGGGAGTAGGCGTTCGCTGGCTGTTTTCTTTTTTTATGAATGGGATGTGTTGTTTACTCTCTGACAGAGCTATTTCTGTCAGCGCTGATGATGATAACATACAGTGTGACCACACTAACTTCCTCTTCTATTGCCGTCCTTCTTCTGATTGGCTGAGGCTTCCTTCTCAATGGCAAAGGCTGTGCGTCTTTGAGGTAGTTATGAATGTGTGTGTTTTTTTGTAGGAGTGCATGTGTGTGTGCTTATATGCATGTGGGCCACAGTGTTGAGGGGTCTCAGTGGGCCTGTTTTTGGAGATAATTGAAAAAAACATCCTGTTTCCAAAGGAGTGAAGCAGTTAAATATCTTTCCAAATGATGTCAAACATCCCACACAAAAGGAACTGATTTATATATAAGTATGACTGCAGCAGCCTTACAACTGTTTAGTTATTTGTAACTTTCTCGTGGTACCTAAATGACAAATTTTACAATAATCAACCACTATTTAGAAACTAAAGCAATGTATTCTGATGATTTATATGTATTTCCTTTTCTGAGTGTATCTGAACTGAGCTCATTATATAATTTGTACTAAAATTACACAGAATAAAATGAACTCTGATGATTATTATATTTTATGATAACGACAGTGGAAGTAAAATATGCTGGCTTGAGTAGTGAAACATCAGTACAGTGCAGGTTTTCTGTCTCAGCAGGCTGCCTCTGTCAAAGCTGTAAGGGCATTTATTTATCCCATCTCACCTCCTTGAGGAAAAAGTAAATTGCACCTCTAATTCATGCACATGCATGTATGTAACACACTGCTGGAAGGTACTGACGCTCACATCCTAAATGAAGCCACTTAGGTTTAGATAATTCACACATTCAAAGCCTGAGGTTGTGTTCTTTTGAGCGAGAATATTAGAAGACAGGCGCAGTCCTGTACCTAATTACTGTTGATCGCCCATGGATTTAGTATTTGTGGACTTGTATGCATGTGTGTGTGGGGCAGTGGGTTTGATTGATGGGTGAATGAATGAGGCTTATCATCATGGAGTTAAGAATCAAAGGTGTAGTGTCAGAAGGTAGAGAGGTTATGGGGGCAGAGTTTGATAACATACTGAAAGTCATGGCCCTGTGGTTGAATTCCTGTCAGTGCAATGTTGCTTCCTGGACAGTTCAGATCAATGTTTAATTAGCATGCCATAAAAGATCTGCAGTAACAAGGCACATGCAACACTTATGAACACAAATGAACACATGAGCACACATGAGAACGGACACACAATGAAGCAGCAGTCATCAGTATTTAAACCATGTCCTCCTTCATGGCTCATTCAGGCAAAATACACTGTGTTATCAGCTTATATGGTTTTCTTACTCTGTGAAAGTACTGAGAAGAGTGTTAGTTACTGAATGTTAATTTGTACATGCAAATGTGTAAAAGTGACCAGTAGTGGTTTTACTGGAGGAAGGGGAGGCATTCAATGTTCAGTGTTTTACCTTAACCCTGCCTTGTCACCATGAACTTGTCAAACAACACAAAAATTGTAAACTTCTGGAGATATAGCCTGCTTTTACTAATTGTTAATAGAAATTCAACATGTGATCTATAATCTCCTCTCACTGGGATGTTGCTGAGCCAGGCTACCTGTCTTATACTTCCCAAGTTGATGCGCTTGGTCCTTCTGGTTTGACTTTGGCTGAAACCCCTGTGCAGTGAAGTTTTATGATTTTGTGCAAACCAGTCTTGCTTTAGTCTTCCACTTTTTACATTATCAGATGTTCCCTTTAACAATTCCGTATTGACGGTTTTGTCTGCCTGCTGTGGTGTGTGTGTGTGTGTGTGTGTGTGTGTGCTCTGAGGACGTCCAGTTTGAGTGTTTCTCCTCCAGTGCTTTTTCCAGTTGAGGAACAGTAGCTTTTCTGTCGATGAGGCTTATGGATTGAGTCATTCAGTATTCAGCATACCTGCCCCCCACTCGCTCGCCCACATGTGGACACACAGGAGCAAATGAGTTTAAGAATAGTTTGGGTGATAAAAAGGGACTTCAGCTTGAGTTTAAGTTATAACCTCCTAAGACCCAGGAGCCCCACAGGTTTTTGAGTTTTGGTTTTATTTAATTAAATAATTGCTTATATTGGAAACATCATGATGCAACAGTTTTTTTAGATGCATTCTTAAAACTTTTTATGCAATGTCATTTGTATAAAGCTGTGAATTTCTGTCCTCATACGTGGACAGTGGGTCCTAGGAGGTTAATGCTTTGTCCATAGAAGGGCACATGGTATGGTGGAGACTCCCTCCAAGGTCTTACCTTGCAATTTCAACAAAAGGGGGGAAAAAAATCCAGATTTCATCCTCGGCTCCTGCTTTACCCCTCCGCCACGTTTTATGACAATCGGACAGAGAGAGGTGACGACAAAGACCGTGTTTAGACCTGGCAGTAGTAACCATCCTGTGAAATTTGCATACATATGGACAACTCCAATGAGCACATTCAGGACACGATTCATTCAGATCTGATCATCTGATGCTTTTAGAGGTGGTCGCACATGTGTACAGTCGCTTAGGACGGCTGATATATTCTGTGTCAACCATGTCATATTAAAGTGCTTTAAAGACATCTGAAATTCTCACAAAGGACACAAAGATACATTAGAAGAGCTTCCTGTGTGTAGTGCTGTTTGAGATGCTTTGCTACTTTTTTTTTTTTTCTCCTTGAGAAAGTACAATATCCACAAATTACACAATCACAACGGCAAAACATGTTCAAAGCGCTTGGGGATTCAATCATCACAAAGCATATGTCATTCAACAAACAGTTAATTACATTTACAAAGAAATAGTTCAAATCCAGCCTGTTGAACTTGCTAGGCTTTATATGTTGTTGTTAAGCTTTATTTGCATATCAAGCGAGGACAATCAATTGCAAGTGATAATATGAGAAACGTGTGCTGATACATTTTAATGGCAGGAGTGAACAGATCTACTTAGAGTGGGACACTGAAGGTCAGATATCTTAAGGACAGACGTTAGCGCAAGGTCTCTACATGGCCACTATCACCTTGGTGAAGCTAATTAACACAGTAAAAGCTTGTCACTTGTCCTGCTATTTTAATTACGCACTTCTGTTGTTGTCAACACATCCATTATAAAGACCACACAGACACACAGAGGGCTTTTTCACATAAACTTTCACATGCACATCAAGGTTGTAGGAGTTCTGACAGTGTAAAACCTCAAAAATGCTGCTGCCTAAAGCAAAATTAACAATTCATTAGTTGTGCCGTTAAAGAGCATTTTGTCAGTGATTCATGTGGTGTATATAATGTTGAGTCTTTGTGTTGCCATTATGTGTTTAGGTCTTCACACTTTTCAGCTAAAGCTGATGTATTTATTCTTATATTCCCTAGATTCCTAGATTTTATGGAAATGTAACAGCCATAAGTCATCACACATACGATAACTTATCAAACCTGCATGTTTGGACTGGGAAAGGATGTAGGGTCACCTGTGGCACCTTGTTGGTATGGAATGAAAAAACAAACCACTAATCCTGATCCTTACCATTATAAGTCTAAGGTTCAGCACCCAGGGCATTTTGTGCACCACCGAAGTCAAAACAATCTAAAGTAATTGTTACATTTAACTCTCAGTAGACTTTTTATTGCAAGATTTTATTTGTTCTCAGCTTCAGCTTTTGAAGTTTGTGTGCACAGATATGGTATGATAATGCTTCAAAACGAGGTGAAATTATAACATTATTAACAATGAAAAATGTAGAATTTTCTTGTGCAAAACCCCCCAAACTCTACATTCATGCAACTTTGAGCATTTTCAAACCTAAAAGTCTGAACCAGGGTCTGAGCCAATGTTTATGCATTTTTTAGTTAGTTTTCATATTGTAATCCTGGGAGCAGATAAAAACATCCTGTCGTCATCAACTGTTAATTCTCCTCCTTTATAGTTTCTTCCATGTGTTTTTTTGTATGATTTTGGCAACAATATGCTTGTGTAATTGAACAATACAAAAATATTTTTTATATCCATGGTTCAGAATGATCTAGACTGAAATCAGCTCTGTCATTGGTTGGACCAAATACTGCTGTTTGGTCTGCACAGTGGACTGGGGTAGGTTTGACACCTGTGAATTGGGCTCAGATTAAACTGAAGAGTCCAAGTTTGGAACAAATGAGGTAGGTGTGAAAGCAACTTAAGACCTCCATAATCCTGTAGCACAGAGAGCGTTGTCTAGCTTCCTGTAAACTTTTGGAAAACTCTGCTAATAGTCGATAAAATTCAGAATTGTGGACAAATGTGATGAAAAAGTTATTCAGTTAGCAGTTATAGCAGTTATTCTATAATTATACATATATAGTTATTGTTTATTTAAATTCTAGTAGAAAGTCTCAGTGATTGTGTTATGTAATCCAGTTAAGGGACTCACTTTGTTAGCGGGGTCTCATTCCACATGTCGACACTTTGATTTGACTTAGTGACTATGAACCATGGGCTCAGTTGGATCCTGTCAGGTAGATGAAGCTTTTCCTGTCTGAGTCTTTCCTCTTATCCTCATGACGTTACGCTCATGTTGCTGATGGAATATCCTGCTTGGTGTTGCCGTAGCAGCAGGAAAAAGTCAGTCATCGGGTCACAACGGTGACCAGACAGTGGTGTTGTAGAGTGACGTTGGGTCCTACTGAAGCTTTAGGATACACACTGAGGACAGGGTAAGCTAGGGAAACCCTTCGACACGCACATGCACAGCCACACTCTCTAATCCAGTTAGAACATTAGTTAGTGGCAGCCGGGCCTCGTCGGACACACACTGATCCAATTATTGCTGGATGGATAGGCCAGGCAATCCCAGTGTTTCCCAGCTCTAAGGTGCTTAAGTGGTACTATGCCAGTGCATCACGAGGACACCTCATACGCACAAAGGATCCCCCTGCTATTTTTGTGGACATACACGCCGCCTGCCCGGTGAGTCAACAAAGATGAGGGAGAAGCCAAGGGTGACTTCCACTCAGTCAGCAGAGCTGCTGAGAATGAACCGGAAACCCAGAGCTTAGAGAGTTTCCCCTACGCACGGCTCTGTCTACACAAAACTCCTAATCACATGCCAGGAATAGTCACGGACATACACACTGGAAATTATTAACAGGAACACAGGACAATCAATGGATTGAGACATTGGGATGCTACTTTGTAACCCACTCACCATTCACTGATTTTCCATGTGGTAGAAAAACACACTGATTCATTTGTAGTGAAGGAGTGTGTCCAGATTAGGGATGTGTCTGGTTGATAGAATACAGATTAATAGTGACCAAGTAGACAATTAGTCAGTATTTGGAACCCATATATGTCAACTGTAAAAATTGAAATCATGACGTCATCTTTATAAAAAACCAACACACTGTGCAGATACCTGTAAGGCAATTGTCAAATCAAATGAAGTACTGTTCAAAAACATTTCAACAATGACGATTAGGTATGAAACTGAACTGGAAGTACTTGGCTCATTTCATTGTTGATGGGCTATAACTCATAATGTGTAACCAGTGCCATATTACCATGAGGGGAGGCGTTAGTCGAGGTCACAGAGGGTTACTATAGACAGGTGCAACAACATGATATGTCCATGTTCCTTTTGACATTACTTACAACAGTAAAGTTTCATTTGAGCTACATTAGCACTAAAAGAAATTGCTAACCAAGTTTCACATTGATCTGACTTGAAATAGACAAGAAAATTGTTGTGCATTTTATACAGAAACCAAAACTATCAAAATTATTTCAAAGTAAGAAATCCGACTATTATATCTTCTCTTCTATTAACTTCAAACAAAAGTGAACACTTGATGAATATATTAGTATAGTAATTAGAATTGATTCTTTTTATATGTTATCACAGGAGTCTGATACAAGGTTCTTACTTTACATGAATGTAATAAACTGACCAATAGATTATATAGATGCTGGGACATATCAAAAAACAAACAAAAAAACAAAACAGATACCAATAAGCATAAAAATGTGAATATTGGTGAATTACTTATGGCCCATTATCTGTCCATTCCTAATATGGATATGTGTATTTTTTAAGAGGCACAACAAGCCATAATGACTCTACTCCAAACAAGGCCACAAGTCCACACAGAGGCCCTTACCTAACACTCTGCTCTGTGGGGTTGTTATATTCTCTTTTATTCTCATCTGCACACACACACACACACGCACGCACACACATGTCCTTCACACAATATCAACAGTTGTCCCATGCAGTGTAATTGAGGACAATGGCCTTTCCTCCTCTCATGTGATGAACTATGCTGAGGTTGTTGAAATCACCCACTCACATAAACAAGATGCAGAAAAAACAAAAATGCGCTGCAGGCAGCAGAAAAGATACACTTTGGTCTTAAAAAAGCCCCCAAAAAGGTGATAAACTGTAAGAGAGTTAGTTGTGTGGGTCATGTGTCATGTACTATTCATTTGTGTCATAGAACAATAATGACTCTCAGCTCAGAGAGTGATGCTGAAGTGTTCAGACAGAGCGAGCTCTGCTGTCCACTCCACAGACAGCCTCTCTGTCGCTGCACGCCTCCCTGTTTCTACTTATCTGACTACAGATCTGTTTGTCTGCCTGTCTCTCTTTCTTCACTTCCCTGTGTCTGTCTCCTTTTGTCTGTTTCCCCGTTTCTGTCTTTGTTTCCCTGTTCACCTTCTGTCTATTATCACAAACAATCAGATTGTGAAAACCTAGAAAGAAAGTAAAACTTACATCACAAATGCTCATTGTTTATTCATATCATACTCATGTTTTTACACTTTTTACACAGGAATAATCCGACCCACAGTAACTGCCATTTTACTTACACCCTTTTTGTTTTTAGATAATCTTAGGAGGTCGCTTTATTACTTTTTTTAATAATAGTGATTTAATACCCGCCTTTCACCATGAGAAAATCAGGAAAAACTTTTTCAGGAGAAAGCGAACATTTCAGGACAAAACACATAGTAATTGGTGATTTTTCTGCATTTTCTCTAAATATTTCTCAAACTGGTAGATGATCACAGCCATTCCTGTCACAAAAGGGCATTGTTTACTGTAGACTGTTGTGGTAAGCATCCTCTCATAGCAGGAAACATGATAACTTGTGAAAGGGAATGAATTAAAGCAAAGCAGGAGCATTATAGTTAGTGTAGTTTTTTTTAGTGTGTGGATGTGTGTGTTTTGAAGTGTCGGACAGCTCCCAGTGTTGCAGCGTTGAACATATGCTAGCTGTTGTCCAGCGTGAGTGAACGGACCTATCTGTCATGGAAGATGAGGAGGAAGAGGAGGGGGGGGGCAGAGGAACGGAGGTTTCAGCTTGAGGGGATGTGGGGGGATAGCACATAGCCCTGGGGAGGTTTAACCATGTACAATGCAAGTGTGTGTGTGAGTGTGTGTGTGTGTGTGTATAAGTGCCTGAGGTGAACTAGGAGATGTTGACGCTGATGTGTTCTGATGGACTCACACACAGACATAGACTCTGCCTGTGACTCAGAGACGAGACGCACATATCCCCTCTGGGACGGCCCAGGGAACACACACACACACACACACACACACACACACACACATACATACATATGCTTGCCAGGTTAGATATCTGCCCCAGCCACTCGTGGCTCTTGTTCTAGCAGGATAGAGGGACTTAAGCAAGGAGAAGATAATGGTTTGGGTGAAATTCTTCAGAGACTCGAGCTGCAGTTGAAGCATCTGAATTTTTAATTTGTTTTTGCAATTTCTGTATGAAATTGAATTTCTTGTTGAACAGTTGCTCACCTCTGGCTAACTCTTACACTGGCATAAATGTGCGTTAACCACAATGTTTCCTTTATTATGGGTTATGAATGTTCCTTATTGAGCAGCTGTGGGAGTACCAAGGAGTTTTTTTTTTTTTTTGGTGCATGGCTGATTTCTCCCAGGGCACTGATTGCCAAAGTTTAGGACAGAAACTGGAGGGTGTGGGGCTGATAAAGATGGATGATGAGGCTGGACGAGGAGAGCAAAGCGGCTCTCAAGAAGTAGCTCTGAGCCAAAGACTTTGCCTCATTCTCTGTCTGACTCACTGCACGTAATCAGACATTAAAACATGAGTAAAACGCTTACATTAGCCATCGCTTCGCTGTAGATGCAAGTGTTTGCACACACGCATAGACACACATTTACAACGGCAGCAACGAAGGGACAAACACACAATCTTGGACCCAAACACAGAAGATGCAGAAAGAGCCAACGGGTTAATATGACTGTGTGTGTGATGCCAACCGTGCGCTCGTTATAATAGTGCTGGGAGCCTCTAAGTGACAGATATCACACACATACACACACATGGACACACACTGCAGATGATCAGTCGTGCCCATTTATCAGGAAAAACATAAAAATGACCTCAGTATTCGCATAGTCTTGTTAATCAGCTGTTAGATGCTGCGATTGTTTCTTTTGAACTCAAGACCTTGGGTCTGTGAATTATGATCTCAATGCTGAAAGGAAATGATGCAAAATTGTGGAGTAATTTCACTTCAAACAAAAGAAAAATAATTGTGGTATGAAGTTGGACACTCCTTTGTCAGATGGAGAATGACTTTTATAAGCCGAGAGCAAAAATGACCATGGGGTTCTCGATGCAACTTTACAGCTCAGTTTAGGAGCATCCTTTCACCCTGTTTACCATACGCTGCCAGCCATTCACAGTGAAAGCATCTATTGTCCATCATGGGCCACTGTAGGTGAGCTGTGGGAACTGGTGACGATGAGGATTCTTTCCAGCACATTCTGGATCTAAGGAGTTTTGGAGTATTAAAAAAAAAATTCCCGATGCAGTAGGACACATTGGCATCACAAAGCCGGCAGAAAGAGAAAATAAAAAAAATCAAGTAAGAAACAAAACCAAAAAAACGACCTCAAGGGCAGAAATTTTCACTGTTGCAAGTTTCCAGTGCTGAGACAAATGTTGGATTTGTGATGGATTATGATTTACAACAAATCACAATTGGACAAATGGATGAGCTACTGCCAGCAAACAATGTGAACATCTTTGTTCTAACTCTGGCGCGTTATAGATGTGTGGTTTTGTGTCTGTGCTGATGCCAGACTGTGTGTGTACGAGTGGGAGAGATGTCCCTTTGCGGTCAAGTTGAGGAAAAGCCACAACTGCACATCTTGGTTGATCTCCCATGAGCCCTTTGTGTGTGAGAGGTGTAAGATATGTGTGTCATGTTCCTTCTCTCTGAAGCACTCTGACGTCCCATAAGGTGTGCCTCTGTGCCGCTTCTGGCATCTTTTTAATATCAGCCCTTGTCTGCCTGGTAAACCTGATCCTCGTCTATTGTCTCAGCTATTGCGGCCGGAATCGCTCTAGCAGGGACAGATATACTCTGAGATAAACAGACAATAAAACACAGACTAAATGTTCCAAACCACTGGTTAATTCTGGGTCATTAAAAATAATTGTGTGGTCTTGGACTTAATATTATTAAAATCAGACTCATTAAGATGGCTGTTCGAAATCCATTCTCCAACATAAAAAGTTGTCATTGTATATTAATCTCAACACTTCTGAGCCAGAAATGAGCTTCACGTCATCATTTCTACATTGATATATATCAGCACTATAGTGTTTTAACCACTCATGGTGGTGTTGTAATGTTGAGAGAATAGAATGAGACTGTAATAATGACTGTGTCTCTAAGATATGGCAGCATTATTAACATTTTTATGGTTACGTTTTGGCACTGACAACACTTGTGGCTGTGGCACCAACTGACAGGAGGAAGAAAAGATAAACATAGTGGAATGAGGAGAAGACTATTGGCCTCTTAGTACACATCTAGTCTAAACAAGTCATTAAATGTTAAAGTTGTGGATTTTTTGTATCTGTCATCCACTACAACTGCTTTCTGTTCATTGAGGAAAAGTCAAATATGAATCATTCAATGGCAAAATATAATGAGGTTATACTGTACAGTATATACACTGTTGCCCATAAAGTTGGAATAAAATATTTATACCTCCTCTTCCCATGAAGTTATTTTGACAATGTGATTTTTTCTTGATTGGTAAAGTGTAATTGGGACTCAGTATGTAATTATTAGACTTGGTCAAAGGTGAATGAATACTGATGTGAATAAATAGGAATAAAAAGATGAATGTGTCTGAAAACAGAATTATCCAACTTTCTGTATTTGTAGTTTGAAGAGTCATACAATGGTATTCTGCTGACTGGGGTGAATATGCTTAAAAAGAAGTGATGAGGTAAACAGCTCTGACTGTGCATCATTTCCACAGTGAGTAAGTTGTAACCAGGACTGGCAAAGCCATTACACAAGAGCTTACGTTATAATAAACTGGAATTAAGGTGAAAAAGCCTCTGAGTACTTGTAATGTCTCCTCCATTTGACAGATTCAGTCTCGTCTCTCTCTTCACTTTTCCTTCTGCATTCCTTTCATCTGTGGACTTGTTTCTTTTTCCTCTGCATGACTTCATGTGCGTGGTGGCGAATCATCGATTTTATTTTATTGCTTACTGCTATTAGGTAATTGTCTGTAGTAGTCATTTATATGAGGACTCAACTTGACCACTTAAGTATTCGAGGAATCCACTGCATCATCACGTCACACATCACTTGTTGTTTGAATGGCCTGATAGCGCTGAAACGGCCTGATTCCTATCACCTGGGACGGGGTAACTGTCTCCGTCCATGTGCGTGTGGGAGAGAAACATGTTGTGTCCTCATACCATAATAGGCTTCTTCGAATAACTGTCCCATAATTCTAGTCTCGTGAGTAGATACAGCCGGCTCTGGCTTCAAAAGGAAGAGGCAGACAGGGGAGATAGTTGCAGTAACTCTCACTTTCACACACGCTGGACTCTTACTCACCCCTTATGTCAGACGGCGAGGTTTCCGGAAGGAATCCCAAGCATCCCGGGAACTATCTTCCTGATTCCTAACGGCTTAGTATTATGCTCATCCTGTCTAGATCTTTAGCCAAACAGCACACACACACACTCACACAAAAAAATCCAACAAGCCCCAGATCTCCACTTGGCCGAGCTGAATTTATGTCATGACTGAGCAGCAGGGAATGCTGCCGTAATCCTGACCATGCCAAACAACGAGTGATGGATTCCGCTGTTGATGCTGAGTTGGCACACGGACATGGGAATTCCACAGAGGCAACAGAATATTCACGATTTGTTCAAGAGGGAAGACAAGATGAGAGAAAAAGACAGAAGCGAAAAGGGAGATGGGGATGGAGGGGAGAGATAAATATCCTGCTGAAAGATAGTGTCTTACTTAACTTAAATACGTGCTTTGGAGATAAGAGTTTGGTTTTCACCACAGCTCCACTTACCGTCACTCTGGTCTCAGACCTTTTCATGTTGAACTGGCAGACTCTCAGGTTAACATTAGAGGACTTCAATGTGTTTAATACATGTAGAGTCAGCTGGTAAAGAGAGAAGAAACTGCAGAGCGTCTATTAGGGTGAAAGGTTTATTTCTTTGCCAGAAATATGCAGACGCTCAAATATGCTGCTTTAAAATCCTCCGCTCTTCTTCTGGAAGGACTTTGACTGTATGCTTTAACCTTGCTTCAGGAATTTGGGTTAAGGACACTCTTCCATTACAATTTATTACATTGTAATTTATTCTGTGCTGGATGGGTTTATAGTCTAGTTTTGTGGAGGCCTTCAACATAAAATTCAGAAACTATTTCGAGACCATGTCATGTCGATTCTAGGCCTGCATGGTATGAAGAAAATTGGAGATGTTATTAGATATTACATAATTACACTTTTTTCACCATGAAGTCTTGGTCAAGTGCATTTTCATTGTTCTTCTCTCCTTCTTCAGCCATCCTGATAGATAATCTTCTAACTGACAACAGTTGGTCTGAGTGTAGCTGATATTGAGCTGGAGCCCCATCTGACTGATCAAACATTATGAATACCTGGTCCATCCACGGCTCTAAATGTTTACATGTAAAGTGTAAATGTGTGGCGTGTGTAAATAAATTGTTCTTCATCATGTTTCTGTCAGTTTTTTGTGTTGTGTTTATGATCGCTCAGCCTTTTTCAGTCTGGAGGTGGACTGTTGTGCACCCTATTGTCCCAAAACAGCCAGACTTGCCTGTCTCACAGGAACTAGTCTGTTGGAATAAGCCTGTGATTGGGAAACCAGCTCTGTGTGTACCTTATGTGCTAACAACAACGTACTGAAAAGAACAAGTTTTGATGAAGATTTGGATCATTCCGTTAAAACTGGTTCTGTATTTTGTCTTTTTCTCGCATGGTTTCAGTAATTTCATTGCAGGATGGAACCCCTCTGACACACAAAAGACACTATGAGCAAGATGGTTATGATTGGTTTAAAGAAATACAAAGAAAAAAGGAAGAAATGTTAGTTTTTTCTTGTTTATTTACTTGATGGTGGATTCAGAAGGACCTTTCTCCAGCATAACAGTCACGTTATTTCTATGATATTTATTTCATTTTCAGTCATGTGACTTGGACCAAGAGGAGAGAGTTGCAGAAGGAATGTATGTATTTTTTAGATTCTGATGTTTTTTTCCTCTGACTTTGGCTCCTGCAGTTTGAAGGTTACATGTATTTAAAAGTAATTTTCTAAATAGGGTCGTAATTTTAATAACATAGTCTGTATGCACTTTGCTTGTCGACATATCGGTGACAAGTGGAAAAAATATGAGGATGAAGTAGGGAATGCAAATGCATCATTAACAGTATTGCAGAAGTTGAGACGTTTCTCACCATGACTAACTTTTTGTCACAGCTCTCTTGAGCACTTCCACTATTAAACAGTGCTCATCTGAAACCAAGATCAGAAAGAGCAAAAAAGATATTTTTGGTCAAAAGTCTCAACCATCCATTAGATTTGAGACACCTGAAGAATATTTGCCAAAGGTCCTTAAATCCATCCTTCTTAAAACCCTAAAATACACCAGTTTATCCAGTAATTTGTCGCTCATTTGTGTGTATGCTGAACATGTCCATGTGTTCATTGCTGCAGCAGCACAGGTTGAGCGTATTGAGTGTGAACCATCTGAATATAATCTGAAATATTTCACACTCATCGCCAATTCCCACTTGCTCGTTCACTCAAATTGGAGATCTCGCACTCCATAGTGGACGACGGGTGAGTGAGTGCTTTGGAGTGTGTGTGAGTGTGCAGCCGGTGGAGTGCTGTGTCCATGAAAGACTCTTCGTCCTCCCACTCGACAGGGATGGGAAGAGTGGGCTGCTGTGGAATTGAGAACCCTCATCCCCTTCACTACAGTGGGAGAGAGCCACAGGGTCCGTGCTAAGTGCTACTGGGCACTATTACTGTGAAAAGAACCCCTCTCTAGGGTGTCCTTTCAAGTGTCTGCTGAACGGGACACTTACTGAGAGCCATGGCCAACTAATGTGTGTGTGTGTTTGTCTGGCTGCATGTGTGGGCCAATGCTTGTATAATGTGTTGCTGGGAAGGTTTGTCCTGAAACCAGATCAGGTATGTATGACAGCCACCGCGTGAGTGTGCATTTATAGAGCAGCGCATGTGTGTGCCAGGTTACAGTATTAATAGATGGCAGTGTGTTTGTACAGGCCACTAATAGCCACACGGCTGATATTAGTGGATCAGTTTCCATCACACTCTGTGGCGTAGAAGCGCCTGATTCAGCAGGTGTCCCCCCGAATGTCCTCGTGTTCTCTGGCTCTTTGGAAAGAGTCGGAGTGTCCTGAGGAGGGGTTTGCCTTGTGATGTGTGAAATACACACCTAACATCTCAATGCAAGGGGATGAAATTATTCAGGCAAAAGGGTGGTGTTGACAGCTTAGAGAGCCTTGCAAATGCCTGGAAATAAATGTATTCAGTGGTATTTTATGGAATTATTTGATGTAATGTTAGATATAATAATTATATCGGCAAACAAAAATACACTTTTTGATTAACGTTGTGTGAAGTGTGTTAAAAAATCAGGGGTGAGGGCGGTACATAAAGGGGATTTTTTCAGTTCCATTTAGTTTTCCATTTGCCACCTCTATCATTATCATTTATCTGAATCTCTGAGGTCTTGTTGCGGCTAAATTTTGGTAATCTGCCTGGGGATGTAACAAGAGCCATCATCTGTGCTTGTTACCAGTGCATACCCTTGAAGCCTTCAGGATGGCAGTGATTAATTTGGGCCGGCGTGTTTTTGGAGTAGAAGCTAATGGAGAAGGGAAAGGACTTCGTAGACAAAGCTAAGTAAGTGTTTCTTGAGTGATTTGCACAGTGTTTCTCAATTGGTAAAACCTGGCACAAGACTTGAATCATAAGTAAGTACTTGTGGTGTTTAAGGATAATTTGGATTAGAAAAACTGTTGACCTACTGATTTTTGGGTGAACTGAACTGACAACCCTCAGTCTTATTTCGGGTTTTCTAAAGACATAAAGTTCCTTTAAAAATTTGGCGCAATACTGATACTTAAAAATACATTTTGGTGCTGATTAAACATGTCTCTTTACTTTGTTGTTATTTACTCCACATTTTTCTTCTAAAGAATGAATGAATGAATGAATTTTATTTCAAACGAACATTGAGAAAAAACTAAAATAAAAAACAAAAAAAAAACAATATAAGCATCATCAAATCATAACATGAACAACTTTGAAAAAGGAGTGGGCAGAAGTATGCACTTTTTAAAAAATTTCCACCCCTTTCTACTCACTATGGCTTATATATCTATGTATTTACTACATAAATACCCATATACTACATAATTATCCATATCAATATATATACTACATAAATATCCATATCAATTAACATATTACATCCATACAAATATATAAAACATACATATACTACATAAATATCCATATAAATGAAAACATATATGTTACAACCATAAAAATATATAAAACATATATATATTCTACATAAATATTAATATCAACTTATAATATGCCATATCCTTACATGCTCAGAATGGACAAGGGCTGGTTCCAAAGAGGGGTTTTCGGTCTCATATTTGTAGCGGCCGCCATAGGGGAGTTTGAAATGAGGGTTATTCAGTTGGTTGCAATCATCTTCACCACTACATGAGACTAAATATCACACACAGAACCTTTAACCATCAAGAAATGAGTTCTGCTAATATACTGAATACTTTTTGCCTCCACAGTGACTCATTTTCCATCATTTCAGTGTATATTCAGGTCAAAGTCCCAATCAGGATACAACACATACAGAATGAGTGTCTCAGTTCATAACAGTGAAACAATTCGACCCAAATAGATAGGGAGACTTATTCTCACATGAAGGGTGTGTTGAGATTTTGTAATGATGTAAAGGGACTTGTGGTGACTGCAGTCTGATCGGTGCAGTCAGCACAGGGCGTCATTCTTAAAAGAAGCTCTGGGCACACTCTGTTGATGCTGTATATGTTCTGAAAGTAATTCTCAGAATAAGAAATCTGATCAAATCTTGAGATGTAACCCATCTGCTATTTTGATGCTCTAAGTTTGGCATTTTAACAATTGCCATCTTGGCTTTTTGGAAACACAAAAGTGAACATATTAGGATGAAAGGCTGAAGCAAGGAGTGAAACTCACCAAACACTTGCTTATTCTAAACACTGACCACACTAACTAACACCACTGGTAATTTCAGCTACTTGATAAATGTCAACTTCATGATATGTATGAACATTTCGACATATGCTAGCTGGCCTAATTAGCAGGCTAGCTGACAGACCATAGGATGCAATACGAGTTAAAGCTAACATGTCGCTAAGTTATTGTAGAAAAATAGGCCATATGGTAACAAGCCCATCAGAGGATTCTGTACTGAAATTATTTCAGTGTAACATCTAAAATACAACTAGAACTGGCTGTCAAGGGGGAAAAAAAAAGTTTTGTACAATAAATAGAATCTCTGAACGTAACTCAGCTCAGCCCACATGGACAGACACAGATGACACTCACTCACCTGTCACTCACAGTGGCCACTTAAATAAGGATAACTTTAACTCACATGGTCAGATCCACAAAGAATGGATTACAGTCACTACATGCAAAGGGAACTGCCCAGCATTTTTGCATTCAATGTGCTCCGTTTTTTGCACCTGCTCACAGAGGTTCTTCTGCTAATGATATGCTGTTGCAAACACACCCATAAATGTTTGCACCTGAGTGGAATTTACATGGGTTCTCTCCGGTACTCCGGCTTCCTCCCACCATCCAAAGATTCGCACCTTAATGTGTTAACTGGTCAATCAAAATGGCACATGGCATGAAACATCTAGGGTTTATGCTGCCTTCGCCCAATGATAGCTGGGATAGGCTCCAGCATCCCTACGACCCTCTTGAGGACTAAGTGGTTCAGAAAATGAATAAATCAATGAATGATACATGGGTATACAGACAGACACAGTGAGTTAAAGGTGAGTTTGCTCACAGTTAACACCAGTTTCCAGCAGCCAAACTGCATGTAACAATTTGTGCTCGTCCTTTATGAATTAGACAGTTTTGTAACAAGGCTTTCATGCAGAGAAAGGGGCTGATTTTGCACCAAATGTAGGAATATTCCCTCATTTATATCTATGCAAATGATATAGGCGCAATGTTGGTGCTATCTCTGTGGCAGCACAGTTTGCAGTAAATTCCACTGCAAACTGTGCAAACTGAGCTTTGACTTACTTGCAACTGATTTGTGGCCACAAAAGCTTCATAATCCTCATGTGGATTTGGCCCCTAATGTGATTTAAAGTAGTGAATCATTTCAAAGTTAACTCCTTTAGAATTTGTCCAAAAGGAGGCTGCAAACATGATTATTCCTGCTGTAAAGTTGGTCGTTCTAACAGAAGGGTCTCAGGCAATTGACTTTTGAGTCAACCTCAAATGGACATTCAAGACACTACAGTTTTTTGGGAGTTTTGCAAAAGGCTTCATGTTTCAGCCTTCAGAAGTTGCTACTTGGACCTATCATCTAAAAGCACCACACATCGAATTTGATTTCCTCTTGACTTCAGCAGTTTGTAATGCCAGAGCTATAAATTGTCGCTGAATAATGCTCAGATGACAGTGATGACACGTTGATCGTCTGAGAAACGGGATACTGGTTCTTACGCTGCACTCCAGTCCGGATATTGATCTAGGATGTTAAAGTGGCTGGGGATCTGTGAGAGGAGTGTTGAGGACGGCCAGTAACTGTAAGAACACCAAGTATCCAGAGTTATGAAGACTTTGACAAGTTTAATCTGAGTCTTATAATTTAGGGGGATCATGTTTCTGTGCGCAGTAGTAAAATGGCAGGTGGAGTGATCATGTTTGAGGCATATACGTGTGTATCCGCATATGCACATGGGTGTTACACAAGCCTATAATTACACTGTCAGGAGGAGGCTGAGTGCATACAGTATGGAAGTACACACTGACATACACACACTTTACTTAAACAGCATCATGAGTTGGCAGTGGGCTCCTTTTCCACCTCGGGTCAGGCTTAGTTCACGCACAAAGAGTGAGGGTGTGTGTATATGAGTGTGTGTGCGTACGTGTGTGGTAACCCTGCTCCAGTTTTATTTTTAAAGTGAGCTCAGACAAAGGCCTCCAGTCAGACCGCTCTGAGAACAGGACCTTGGGAACATGACCAGTGACTGTTGCGTCACATTGTGTGTGTGTGTGTGTGTGTGTGTGTGTGTGTGTGTGTGTGTGAGAGAGAGAGAGAGAGAGATGGAGTGTATCCGACTCTCTTGTAAAGAAGTCAGTTGTTGAAACTGAAAAGGAACAAAAAGGAAAAAGCTCTTGAAAATTCTTGCCAGATGTGCACACACAGACTTACACTGTACCCTCAAAAGCTGGCTTAGTGGACACTTGAATGTCAGGGGACGTCATTATGTGATGTCATAGGAAGGATTTTATATGCGATAGGAGCAAGTCACCTATAGTATAATGTAGCCTACACACACACACACACACACACACACACACACACATACACACATAAAGTGTTCAAATGGTTAAGTAAGTAGAATTTTTCTGCACACAAACACACCACACCCAGCAAAACACTTTCACAGGTTAGTAAAAGTAGGAGAGATTGAATTAAAAACAGACCTTTATTGAATCAATTTCACACATATACCAGAAGAAAAAAAACATAACAACAGTAAAAAGCAAAAGGGCACAAGAATCACAAGCACCTACAGACATCAGGTACTCGAAAAGCACTCCGTCAACACCAGTGGTCACTCCTCTTTTCGTTCCACAAGATTATTATTACACCATAAACAAACCACAAATTACCACCTATGTTCTCTTCCTTTTTGCTGCTGTAAAGCTCCAGGAGCCGAAATCACAAGGAAAAAAATAGAAACTGAAAATACACACTGTCATTCAACAGCGCTCTCCTTTTGGTCCAAATCAAAATACTGAATATAAATACAGATGACAAATTAATTAACCAGATAAATTGTTTTATGCTGTTATGGAAAAGGGAAACTTCCATATCAAGACACCTGACTAGAGCAGTAGAATCATGCCCAGGTTCCTGCTGATTGGTAACTACAACTGTCAGACATGTATTAAACCCTCATATGTGTCTGAAAACATTTAGGATAAAAAAAAAATAAAAGAGTCACTGAGTATATTTTCTACAGCCTGAAAACACTGGGAAGGAGTAGATGCAGAAATATCCTCTCAGACCACTTTATTGCTGAAAGGGATTTGTACATTTTTGCCCATTGATGCTAAAAAAATGATCAAGCACTGCAGCTGTACTTGCATGTTACCATCCTAAAGGCCTTTACTCATTCATTTTTTGTGCAATTAATGCACATTAT
>JAPQRQ010000009.1:10903455-10936820 GCA_037367365.1 Apogon talboti | reverse complement strand
CTCCTTCTTCTTCTCCTCCTCCTCCTCCTCCTCTCTCTCTCTCCTTATGCAAATCACGCCCTCTCCTCTCTCCCTTTCTCTCACCCGACGTGCATCCCTCTCTCTGGCTCACCCCTCCGCTGAAAAATTGTGACTGTAAGACCGAGTAGGGGTATAAAAAAAAAAAAGTGCAAGTCGTCTTAGAGGAAGAGGGGGAGTAGGTAGGGTGGGAGAGGGGGGGCAAAAAAGAAAAAGGGGCGAAAGGGGGTGGGGAAGAGGCGAGGGTACGCATCAATTTGTACAGTCTTCAGTTGGCACCCCTGGTTTTTCCTGCAACGAATAGAAAGGGATTTCTTCTGCATTATTATTATTGTCGGAGCCCGATGCAATATGAGCCAGCACAAGCCTCTGTTGACAGACGCCTGGGCTCTGAGGTGTGCGTGTCAGCGTGCAACATAAAACGACAAAACAGAGGGAGAGAAAGGAAAGGGAGAGTGAGAGTGGGAGCACGCATCGCTGGATGTTATAGGTAAGGAGAAGGAAAAATGGATGCTTATACTCTTGTATTTGGAGCTATTCCTGTTGGCCAGTTTCGTGCACTCCCTCCCATTTTTTTTCCTTTGTGCTTTAATTATCGTCATACTCCTGCGTTACGGCTAAATTATGTCCCGGTGAATTAATCTTAACATAGTGCACGTAGAGCACACATTCCAGCGAGAAAAGGGAAGGGAGAGCCGGTGCGAAATGCCATGATTCGCCATTCCATATCATCTTTCTATTAAGATGTGCAGCGTCTAGGGAAAAAAAAACCCTGCACAGGCATCCATTCTGTTTGTGAACATGTATGCGCTGCTGAACACGACTCTACCCGCCGTAGGTGGACTGTATTCCGCCGTGGTAGTGTGGCAGGCTGGAGAGTAGAGCGGCTTTGGCCGGTCCCCTCTGCATGTGTATCAATAACATTCGCAGGAAGAAAGAAGAAAGAGTCGTTGCAGTGCTCGCTTGCTGGTGATGTAAGCAGAGCGACTGCATGCTGCTTTGCATCACATGCAGAGCTCGATTTGTTGATAATGCATGTGCTGTATGCGTCTATCGCTGCGTGTTTGTGTATAGGCTTGCAGAGGGACTAGTAATGGTAATGCTGGGGTATGATAGTGTGTGTTTGCGTCCTGGTTGTGCACTGACCATGGCCAAGGACCTGCCAGAGGACCGACAGGCCGGTGCTGCCACCTGTAACTGAGATGCATATGTACACAGGTACCCACTGAGCACCAAGTGTTTATATATAAATAGAAATAAACATTATCATGTTTTTGTTACGATTTCCGTAAAAATATATGCAGCATTTTCTCCATTATACACATGATGTGTGCAGATACAGTCATTGTGGCACTTGAGCTTTAAACTCTTAAGACTGAGTGAATCAGTCACTGCAGCATGTACTAATAATTAATGCACAGCCATGTGTAGAAGAGCTGCTACAGGATCCACAGGAGCTTGCCTGCTAGGAGTCAAACACAAAAAAATCAGTGTGTTGCTGCTGTATTTATTGGCTGCATAGCAGAGTGTGCAAGCACACAAGCTCTGCTAACTGTTCGGCCAAATATATCTTTTTTTCATCCAGTGGCGTGCTCTATTTATATCCTCATTTAATATACATGAGACATTTTTTCATCATAGTGGTACATGAATGAATGGATTAGATGGGCCCTTGCGAAGTAATCCACCTATGTTGTCAGTCACACCCATGTGGATAAAGGATCTTGACATTGTACATTTCCCTAATGGATAGCTGGCAGAATAAATGAGCATGTGATTCTGTTGGCCATAACCAGGTCATGTGGGTTAACCACAAGTGGCTGTGGGTTTGGGATGTTGTGGTGAAGGGGGGGTGTGGCCCCATATTCACATAGATGTCTGCTAGCCCTCTGTCTTCTGCAGACTGCCACCCAAAATGCAGTCTACCTATCACCACCTTTTCTGCTCTGCACTATTTCCTTCATGTGTATTTCAGTCTTATAGCACCCAATTATACAGCACCTAAACTAGTGCCTTGTGTTAGTATGGGTGGGTTAACCTATTGTGCCTGTGTGTTTTGGCTGTTGTGGTAAAGGCAGAGTGCTGAGTGGAGACTGTTTTGGGAGCAGTGAAAAGCAATTGTGTCGATACAGTGTGAAGCATGCTGGGAATTTAAATGTTGTAACAGTGCTTTTGCAGTTGTAAACGCATATGTGGTCATAATGTTACAAAACTCCACACGCTTGGTGCAGACGAGCCTGTTTTACAGATAATGAATGGTTATGTTTATTCCCACCTCCTTACGTGAACCAATGTTCATTTGCAAACATTGAATTCTGTCGGTACCATGCAGATTAAGACTGAATAATGCTCTTTTTGTTTGTGCTTCTTTACAGGTTTGGTAGCTCTCATGGTGTAGCACGCAGCCCAGTCAGTAAGCAACAGGAACCAGTTCAGCCCCTCACAATGGCTTGTGTTGTAAAATGGACGATATAAAGAAGAAATAATGAAAACAAGGACACACAAAGAATCGGTATGAGAAAACCTGCGTCTCAATGTCAGATTCTTTACCAGATTCTTACATTAAGTACACAGTGATTATGATTACACCATGTGATTTGTGGTATTTCAAAATAGGCAGTGACTAAGATGCTAATTATTTATTTGTTTGTAAACGGCAGTATAAAAGTTCCCATGTTTATGTTTTATTTTCCTCTGCTCACCATTTTTCTCTGCTTTCTATGTCCTTCTGACTTTTCTCTGCTGTGCCCTGTTCTTCTTTTCTTCTCCCTCCCCTTTTCATTCTCCACTTGTTGTTGCCCTTGCTACATTCCACCTTGGATTGAATTAACCTGACTTTCTTTTGCTTTATACAAAATCCGTTTTCCGCTATAATTAAATTCAATTAAATCCTTATTTTTCATTTATGTTTTTTTATCACCCTAACCTTGCCTTATTTTGTCATTTGATCCTTTCTGCTCTTTTCATCCATCTTTTTCACTGATCTTTGCAGATGCCCATGCGCAGTGGGCGACGGCGGGGGGCAAGTGAGGAAAGAAGGGGTAGACGCCCGCACCCCAGCCCCACTCGCCCTGAACGCAATGACAGACAGACGGTTAGAGTCTACTCTTTTTTTCTGTTTGTCTAATATTACTTTCGCCACAACTTTATACCTATGCATGCCAGAACGAGAGTCCTGAGCAATAAACAACTGTCTCTGTGTATTGAATTTTGTGTGTGTATGTATGTGTGTGCTGTCAGTGTATGAGTCATCAGTGTGATTACCACAGACATACCCAGGCTGTGTCAGTATTGTTCGGTTGTGTGTTTTACAGCTTAGCACATTGAAATCTTTGATGTTTCATGTTTGACACTGATGTTTTGTGTATGTGTATTGAGTGCACCAGAGCGTGTCTTTGTTCTAAAAACAGACATAGGCCTATTAGGGATTCAAAAGCATCACTACAGAATTAAAAGTCTTGTGTTGTTTTAGCAAAGAGGTGCTGGTGAGGATTTGGCTGGAAATCGCTTCAGTCGCAGATCACAAGGGCATGATTCATCAGAGAGTGAGGGGGAGGAACTTGTCTCTCCTCCAAAGAGGCAGAAAGTTCAGGTTTGTGTTACATTTCATCAACCTGTTAGTAAAGCCCAATTGTAAAGCTTTGATTCATCTGTCTGAGCCATTACAGATTGTATTTCACTCTTACACAATACCATGGCCTGAAAATGTACATTTTTACCTCATCCTCAAATCATCTTTTCTCGTCAGGACTCGGTTTCTACCCCAAACCCTCCAACATCAACACACTCGACTGACAGCTCGGCTCCTTCCACCGTCCCACCTCCAACCTCAGTTGCCAGCCAATCCCGCGAGAGTGACAACGAAGATGGCCAATCCCAGGGAAGCAGGAGCTCAGTTGTAGGGAGCCTGGCTAATAGCAGCAGTAGTCTGAGCAGTGGGCGGGACATAGACCAGGACAATCGTTCCTCATCTCCAAGTCTGTCTGCTTCCCCTTTGGGCAGCCTGGACTCTGACTCTGATGGCCCCGACTCACCAAAGCAAGGAGAGAGGGAACGGGACAAGAGCAAAGAGGGAGGTGCCGTCAAGGTGGCAGGAGAGGATAGGAGAGCGCTGAGAGATGGGAGAGGGGAGGATTCCTGTGGAGATGGAGAAAAGCGAGAGGTGGATGCAAGAATTGAGGACTGTCCCTCTCTCAAGCCCCCCTCCACACCGTGCTCCTCCTCTGGCCTGACTCCCTCTCTCCGCGGGGCAGGGGATTCATCCAATGACAGCAATAGTGGGAGGAAGTCTTATTTCTCCCTGGACTCCAAACTGATGTGTAAAGTTGAGTATGGTGGACCAGCCGGTGTTGACGGTGCTCTTAGTGGCAACAGAATGAATTCCAAAGCCAGCACACAGTGTGTGACAAAGACAACTATTTCAGGAGGAGAGTTCTCCCATAACAGCCCCAACATTCCCCACTCTTTACCCCCTCCTCTTCCCCCTCCACCTGCCCTAAAGCCCTTGGAACTTGGGGGACAAAACCTGCCTGCTGAGGTTAAGACAGATAGAGACAAAATAGAAAAGGCAGACAAACTTCTGGATAAAGCTCAGTCCACTCCTCCCTCTCTGTTGCCACAGACTGGCCCCCAGCCTCAGTCCCAGCCTCAGACACAAACCTCCACCCACCCTCACCACTACAGCTCCACCAGCTGGCAGGGTGGCACAGCAACTGGTTGCCAGGGGAGCTGGGGCTACAGCCGTTACCCTGGCAACCACCATCCACACCAACCACAGCACCAACCCCCGGTGCAGCAGCAGCAACTTCCCTCTGTTTACAACCCTCCGTCCTCTCGCCACTCCTCCTCCCACCCCTCTTACCTCCCCCATCCTCACTCCCACCCCCACAGGGAGTACCCTCCCAGGTACGCTGGAGGGGGAGGAGACAGAGAGAGGGGGGCTGCAGGAGAGAGGGAGAGGGGAGTGAGGGGGGAGTGTGGGGGGAGAGAGATCAACAGGGAGTTCTCTGCTCCCATTGGCAACAGCAGCAACAACAGTAGTGGGGGTAACAGTAATAGTGCTGGTGGTGGAATGAGTGGGCCAAACAGCATCCAAAGCAGGGACTTTGGGGGTCTGTCAGTGGGTCAAAACCGGGATTTTCAAGGTTCTGGGAGAGACGGACCTAACATGGGGCCTGACAGGAGAGACTTTGGTCCAGCCTTTAGAGACAGGGAGCGAGAAAGGGAAAGAGAACGGGAAGGAGGGAGGGAATTTCCTCCACCAAACCAAAACCAGAGTAGAGACTTTGGCCCCAGTGGAGCAGGAGGGGGCCATCCCAGAGACAAAGATGGAGGGAGATGGAGTGAGTTTGGGGGTCAAACAAGAGATGTTGTCAGCAACAGTAATTCGAACAACAACCCATCCATCACCCAAGGAAATGCTCCAAGTTCAACCAGTGGGCTTCCTGGCACCCCAATGCTGAACCGAGACCCACCTGCATCACCCCAAAACAACCCCAGTCACCCCACTCATTCCTCTCTTCCACCACACTCTCACCCCCATCCCCCAAACTCATCCAACCGGGAATTTCCTCCTCCCATGGACCAGGCACAGCCCCCCTCCAATGCAGCAGAGCATTTCCACAGAGAGTATCCACCCACTGGAGGAAAGGACTTTCCTCCTGGGGCACCTCAATCCACTGGTTCAAATCGAGAGTACATCAGTCCCCCTGGGGTGCCTCCAAATATGGGACGAGAGTATTCGGGTCCCGGAGGAACCCAACACCCCCACCCACCTCACCCCCACTACCAGTCAGGACCCAGAGATAGAGAAAGGGACTCAAACCTGCGAGAATCTGCTCTGTACCAAAACCGTGGAGGCCCCAATCAACCTCCAGCTCTCTCTCCTTCTTCTTCTTCCACTCATCATGGACATCCACCTAATGCTCCTTATCCACCTCCACCCCCTCAACCTTCTTTACCCCCACCACAGTCCTCTCACTCACAGCCACCTCCATCAAGTATGGCACCAAATGTACGTCCCCCTCACTACCAGTCCTCTGCCCAGACTCCTCCAACACCTCTTTCTCCATTACCCAGCCCATCCACCAATCAGATGGGAGGCTTCTCATCTTATCCACCTGGTTCATCCTCTGGATCACTACCTGTGTCATCCAGCTGTTCACCTGGTTGTCGCCCGTCCCCCTTCCATGGTACTTTGAACAGCCACCCTCCTTTTAGTGGAACCTACCACTCCAACGGGAACAGCAGCAGTAACATGGTCAACAGCAATAGCAACAGTAGCGCACCCAATAGCAGCAATACCAACTCACAGTCACTTTCGCCTCAAAATGTCTCAAAGGGCCCTCCACCTCTTAGTAACTCTGCCAGTAACAACATTACGACCCCTGCTTCCAGCTCTGCACTCCCAGGTGGTGAAGGCCATTCAGATTCTGGCAAACCACCCACACCTGTCATCAAAGAAGAGCCAATAGAAGACAGGGAAGACAATGAGAGCCCACCTCCAGTACTGAGAAGCCCCTCCCCCGAACCTAAGCCTGTAGACATTCCCATCCACGCCAGCCAATCAGCAAGGTAAAGTTAGAATGACATCATCCTAATGGAGTTTGTCAGTCTGTCACTCTGCAGTCTCTTTTTATGAGATCAGACATAATTAACAGTAATGATAATTGTTATGATGGTGATATTAACTCCTGATGCCTCTAATAATGATGTACTGCTTCGGTAGGTTTCATAAGGTCCTTGACCGTGGAAGTGGGAACTCGTGTGCCCGGAGCGATGTCCTCTTTGTCCCATTGGATGGCTCCAAGCTGTGGAAGAAGAGGAATGAGATGATTGAAAGAGCCCGCAGGGAGGTTGAGCAGAGGGCCAGAGACCTGAGAGAAAAAGAGAGGGAAAGAGAGAGAGAGCGAGAGCGTGAGAGAGAACTGGACAGACATCTACAGGTAAGCACATCTGAGTGTGATAATTACGTAGTGTGTCATATTTAATGGATTTGATGTAGATTAAATTGATCACCTTAATGGGAGAGGGGTAAAGCAGATCAGAGCAGATATAATTTATTGTCTTTTGATTTTTGCAGCAGCAGAAGGACATCAGTGCTGCTGGAGGGGGGCGCCAGGGCTCCTCACTATTCTTCCCCTCCTCATCTTCCATCATTCTTGACCCTTCATCTTCCTCCTCTTCTTCTGGCAACCCAATCTCACACCCGCCTCCTCACCCCCAGCATCATCCCTCACATCCACATGCTCACCTTCCTCCAGCACATCATATACACCCATCTCTTTCTCACTCTATTCCCCATTCCCTCCTCTTGCCATCCATGGGTGGGGCATCAGCAGTGGTTGGAGGACCTCAGGGAGCCCTGGGCATAGGTTTAGGTGGACCGTATTTGGGCCCTGACACTCCAGCGTTGAGAACCCTGAGCGAGTATGCTCGGCCACATGCGATGTCTCCACTTGGGGCAGCAAGTCGTGCCCAGGCCCACCACCCACAAGTTCACCACGGCCATCCCCACGTCCACCCCTCATTCTTCCTTCCTCAGTTTCAGAATCACGCTTTAGGCCACCCAAACCACCTGCCCACTGATGCTGCTACAGCAGCGGCCATCCTGGGCTTTTTGTATGGTGGCAGCCTTGAAGGGGGTCCAGGTGCTGCAGGCCACGCTGGAATGGCAGGAGGCCCAGTACCTGGAGGAATTGGAGGTGCAGGATTAGGAGGAGTCGGCTTTCCTCATGCTGTAGCTGCACATCGAGATCGAATAAAGCCAGGGTTTGAGTTTAAGAGTGATGAGCGGGTTTACCCCCCAGGATCCATACCTGATCCAGCGGCTCTAGCCCTTGCTCACTCTCACTCACATGCCCATGCCAGCGCTCATGCACATGCACATGCGCATGCACATGCACACTCCCTGCTCCTTGGGGCGGGTGCAGGAGCAGCTAATGAGGTGTCAATCTATGGTACTCCGCCTCCCCCACCTCCCCCTGGCCCTCCACATCTCCCAAATCCAACCCTGGCCCCAGTAACTCGACCTCCCAACGCTCCTGCCCCTCAGTCCCTGTCCAATCCACCTCCTTCATCTCTCCTCCCACCCTCGCTCCCCTCTCACCCTGCATCTGCACCACCGGCTGCCCCCCCAGCTCCTTCAGGTCCCGCTGCTCCTCCGCCAGCTCCTCCTCCACCTGCACCGCCGACCTCCAACGCTGCCTCACTTCATCACCCAGTCCCACATTCTTCTTTTCCCAGCTCCCTGTCCTCTCATCTGCCACCAGCCCCTGCCCCAGCCGCTCCCTCCGAGACCTATCCCACTCCCACCCGCTCACCCGCCTCCTATGAGCGAGATAGGAGTGGGGAAAGGGAGCGGGAGAGGGAGAGAGACAGAGCACCTTTGCCGGCCTTTGGGGACAGAGAGCGAGAGAGAGAAAGGGAGAGAGAACGGGGAGGAAGTGGAGGAGGTGGAGGAGGAGGCAGTGGAGGAGGATCAGGTGGAGGAGGTGGAGGAGAGAATCTGGGGCGTCTTCAGATGCTAAATGTGACGCCTCATCATCACCAGCATTCACACATCCACTCACATCTTCACCTGCACCAGCAAGACACAGGTACCAACTGCTACTAATAATACTACTCAACAGGCTCTTCACAACATCCACATATTGAATTCTAACGTTTGATGTGTTGAACAGTTTTGTACTTAGGTTATCTTTAAAACTAAAATGAAATTTCGAACAAAAAACTGGACAAAAATAATATTACAATCTCAAAACTTTACAGTGACAGTGTACCAGTGTTTGGCCGACCAAGTTGTTCACATTCACTTAATTTGTCCTTATTAATAAAAAATGAATTTCCAGTGATTAATTATTAAAATTTTAGATACACAAGGAAATATTTGCAGTACTCATTAGTACAAGCAGATGTTTATTGTTCAGGTTTACAGTGCACACAGAAACAGACTCTTTCACTTTTTGCATAATATGACCTAAAACATATTTTTGTAATATTTAACTAATCTGCGTCATGTGAAATCCTGTTTTCTCTGACTTTGTTAATTCCCTTCTGTTGCATAATATTTTACTGGTGCTTTGACTCTTATTAAATATCTCCTGTGTTTCCTATTACATCATTGGCATCCAGCGGCGGGCGGGGTTCACCCCCTGATGGACCCGTTGGCGTCGGGGTCTCCTTTGGCACGCCTCCCTTACCCAGGAGCCACACTAGGCACCCCCATCCTGGCACACCCCCTCACTGACAGCGAGGTGCTCCGCCAACAGCTGTTCGGTGAGGAGAAGGCTCCTCGTCCATGTACTCGTTCAGTTTTTCTCTATTAAAAACTATTGAAAAACACAACAAAAGACACTTTTGGACTCCGACGTTGAGGACTGACTTTTTGTTTCCCCTCCTCTCTTTTCCTGTTGTGTCCACACCCGCTCCCTCCTCTGCCTCTGTCTGTTTTGTTTCCAGGTGCTCCTTTCCGTGACCTCCCCCAGCCATCCTCCCTCACGGGTCCCATGTCAGCAGCCCACCAGCTCCAGGCCATGCAGCAGGCCCAGAGCGCAGAGCTGCAGATCCAGAGACTGGCCCTGGAACAGCAGTGGATCCACCACCATCACCACCACTCCCTCACCCAGGACGAGTATTACAGGTACAGTATAATATGGACAATGAAGGGAGAATATGCTGTGGATATTAGTATGAATATTACTCTACATGTCTTTTTTGAGGTGGTCGCTAAAAACAGGTTCTAATTTTATCATAACAACTTGTTTTTGGCTGTAGTTTGGACTGACTTAACACCACTCCAAACTAGAGTTGATAAAGCGAGCGTATGTTGCAACCTACCATTAAAAACCAAACATTGTGGTGTTACAGAAATGCTCTAGTCAACAAATAACCCTTGTAGAAAAAAATCACATGCTCATTTTGATTATTTAATACAAAAACAACCACATCACACTTAGATCGTGAGTCATAATACAATGGCAATGTGTGTCAAAAGTCGCAACATCACTTATTCTTTGCACACTCCAAGTCCCAATGTGGAAATATGGGTATTTAAACAAACTATCATGTGGACCCTTCTACCACTCATAAAAGAGCTAGACAGATGGCAAATTCTTTTCATGTGTGCTTTAAAAGGTATCTGCCTGCGTGCAAAGGAGCCCTTTTTTTTAATCTATTTTTAAATGAGCATGAATGTACATGAGCTTAAACATATGTAGGTTAATCCAATAGGCAGAAGGAAAAGGTGGATACCAAAACTGACATTGTTCCAATGTCTTAGAGCTGCATTTGTCTGACGCTGTACTGTTGTACGGTTTCTCTTTTTTGATCTTTCAGTCACCTGAAGAAAGAGAGTGACAAGACCCTGTGAGGGAGGGGTTACGACAAAGAGCAGCATGGAGAATGTGTGCAAAACTGAAACAAATGAAGCAAAATAAAAAAGCACTGAAAAAAACCCTGACAATGACTGAAAACAAAAAGCTGGACTAATGGACAGGGGGGGAAATCCACTGAGAGAAGCGAGAAGATTTCAAGGGATTAACAAAAGAGGGAGGAGGGCGTGAAAATGTTGCACACAGTCCCTCTAAACTGCACCGTGTTGACGATCCAGACTCCAGCGCTTCCCTGCATATGTTCTTGAACTCCAGTCCTGTTTTGTATTGTGCTCTGTACAGTATATTAGATGGGGGGAGGCAATAGTGAAGTACAGTATGTGTAAAATACTTGATGCCAGAAGGAATGTGTACATGAGTCTCTTTTATGTCTTTGCATGTAGCTAGGCGCTTATTCTGAACTGGTGGAACTTTTGGTTCACTTTTTAGTAATTTACCCCCTCTTTTGTATATGAGGGGTGTTCTATATGCATGAGACCAGCAATTTAGTGTTATGTTTATGATCAATAGTATTGTTATTATGATTAATGTTGTCTGTTTGTTGATAATGATATAATTATATATACAGTACATATTATTTGTATTATTTTTTTACATTTTCATGGTATGGCGGTCAGTTTTTATTTTTATTTTTTATTTTCAATTTTCCTTGTGAAACAAGATGCAAATGAAGGCAAAAAAATCTGGAAATAAATTATAATCTTTTTTGCAAGTCTCTTGTGCATTCATGTGCACACTGTCTCTCCCCCCCCCCCTTCCTCTTCACATACATTCAGACTATTTGCCCTGTCTTTGTTTTATACAAGTCACTCATGCACAAAGCATATCAAATTCCTCACTCTCCTCCCCCTCCCCCCTCTCCCTCTTTTTCCTGACTCTCCTTTCTCTCCATCGGTCTCCCTCCCTCCCTCTCTTGGTGAGTGTAGCTAATAGGAGACACATGGGATGAGTGTGAGACATGGGAGTTGAGTCGCTCCAGTGAACACCAGCCACCCTGTAGAGCGAGCATTCCATACTGCACTGTAAAAATGAGAAGAAGAAGAAGAAAAAAAATCAAGAGAGAGAAATGAAAAGGAGAGGGAAAGGAGGAGCTGTGAGAGTGTGATTTACGGACGCTGCTGAGGGCTCAGGGCTGTGTGTGTTCCTACCGTGTCCGGCTGTAGGAATCTCCTTCAAACCGACATGGATCAGTGAATATGGCCTTCACTTTGCAAGACTGAATCACTGCTGCCTTCCACATTTCACACCATGTGCTTAAACAAACTTCATAATCTTGCAGCTTTCATTAATTATTCAACTGCGATATAAAACAATATAATCTGCCCATTAAATTGTCTTACAAGGCTCTCCATCCATCCTCTTTGATTCTTCTACGCAATGAAAACCCTTCATATGGACGTGACAGTGATTGATGGTCTTATCTGGATGAAGCATCTCACTCAGGATAGAGATATTAAATGTGAAACTTGCCACAGAATGTGAAATGTATACTATATGGGACATGCCTGTGACTTGGTATGTAGGTCGTGTGTCATTAAAAGTCACCTTGGATAAGTGTGTCAACATAATGTAAAGTATCTTCTAGCAGGACAAATCTGATTTTACCCTCTGGTGACATCACATCTGGGTGATATTCTTAGCGCTTCATCAGCCCTTTGCCAGGGCGCATGAGGACGTTGTGAAAGGTGTGGATGAAAGACGAAAAAATTGTTCTTGAACAGTAGTTTATGTGGGCTTGGTGTTATCTCTGCAGCCTTTTGTCTGCACATTTGGATATTTTCTGTTTCAAACGGAGGTTATTATTAGCAGCTCTTGTTTTTCTTGCATCTAGAACATATACTTACATATAAGTCTTTCATATTTGACCTACTTGTGATACCAGATAGGAATGACTTTATACATTAGTTCAATAATCAGTGTCAGGTAAGATCTTTTAAGCATATGCTGTAGATTATTACATTTATTTATTTTTATTAATATTAGGGACAAAATCTCCAAATAACAAAAAGACATATATCTTCGGTAAAGAACATAAAATAGAAAATCCACTGACTAACAGCTCTCCTTTATTAATACATGTCAGCATTTTAACAAAGTGTTTTTATTTGCTCCCACAGAGGATATTGCAGTGCAACAGCAGCGATAACACAACACCACTTACACAGTCACACTGTGTAATGCAATATGAAAATAACCATGACGGAAATACAGGCAAAGTGCAGTGTTAATATACAAAAAATACAAGGGTGAAAATCAGAAACAAATAGCATTAGATTCAAGAGTTTTTTGTATTTTTCCACACATTCGTGGTATGAACAGTGAAAAGCAAGAACTGTCCACAAGGTCATGTTGTTGAAATTAGACAAACACAACAAAAACTTACTCATGAGGCGTGAAGTCATGCGAATACAAATATTAAAGTAACTGAAAAATACTATATTACAGTAACCATCCATCTCTCATATGTACATAGTGTATTTAAAGGGTAAAAAGAGCTTAAAAGAATAATATAAAACAATGTTTAAGAGGCTTGAGTGATTGAGTGCATTTATTTTTCCTGTTGGTGTTAAGTAGTGAACTGTATTAAGGGATGTTACAGTTTCTTTATCTGTTGGTCAAAGCTTGTAGACATTTGTAGGAGAAACGTGAGTGTAAAATCTGAAGTTCTTAGTACAAGAGTGTGGGTTCTATCAGACTTTATTTAACAGCCGTTTGTTACACAGTTCAGACTTTTCTGTTAAGTCAAAAGTCTAAACTGTGAACATCAACCACTTTTGTGACAGTATATTTTGTTTGAGGTTGATTTAAGGAAACCAGCAGATAAAACAGAAGATAAAAACTGACTTGATAAAAGATCCATAAAATAGATTCAAACCTCAAACTTTACAAAAAAAAAAAAGACACTGCTGGTTTATTTTTTCCACACAATAGGTCAGTTTTACATTTAAAACACAGTTTGTTATCAATTAAGTACATTAAAATATTTATATGACTCCACAAATTCAACATTCTTGCCACAGATACGTCATTGGTCGTGCTTACATTCAGTACCAGACAAGCTTCTTTATACTATCTGAAGTAGCAGTCTACATAAAACCTGCTATATATTCTATGAGGTACATCATTCATGCAGTAAATAATTATAACAAACAAGACAAATAATCACATACAAATTGAAGCTGGTGCAAAAAAAAAGACCTGGATGAATAGAAACAGGGGTAATAATAGTCACATTTGCTCATTAAAATCAGTTAATATCTTATCAATAAAACATAGAGTTTAATATGAAGATGAGGTGATGTTGGTGAAGTTAAATAAGCCTCCTGAAATCTAAAATACACTCTTCAGATGAGTAAATGTGCCAGAACAGTTGCTGATGCATAGTCTGTTGTGTCACTAGAATGATTTGTGTTTCAAGCTTCTGTTAAAAGTAATTGTATGTGAGTGAAGCAGGTCTTTTAGAAGATGTATAAACACAACTGTGGCATTGTAAATCTGCAAGAACTCTAACATAACTTGGTCTAACTGCTCCGCTGTGAGATTTTACCTACAGCGTCTGACATGTTTGATGCTAGAACAGTGTACGTTGCACAAACTGTGACTAATTTGGTTTAGTCCCTGTCCCACAGCTGCCTCCAGCGAAGGGATCTTACTTTCCACACTTTCCCTTTCATTGCAGCTCTGTTTACCTGACAGAGGCACTTTTAACCCTTTTGGTTCTGCTCTTTCAAGCCGTTGCCTTTGCTCCGCAGTTTTTTTCCTTCCCACTGGAGCTGTCATATTTCATAAAGTTTGCCCTGTGACCAGCACTAAGCCTCCCTGACTTTATTGCACCTGTTCCCTGTCCCTCTGCCTGACTGAGCGCTGACCGTGGCGCCCACCCTGCCTCTCCTGTGGTCCACTGTTGCCCCGCTGACACAGTGGCCGCCACACTCGACTGTCACCTCCAATTTTTTTTATTTGCAATTTGCACTGAAAGTCTGTGTCATTTGATTAGATACAGAACGCACCCACGGCCAGTGCTGTCACAGTGATGTGAAACCCTGCATGAATGAAGATTTTCCTAGTTACATGAAATTTCTGCAAGAGCAAATCCTCCATTATCTCACTCATCTGCAGGGAAAGCCCTTTCAACCTGCTGAGACACACTACACAAAGTGACACAAGCACCGTCTGAGAGCAGCCTGTTGTCTTTTTTCACCTCTTTGGCCGACACAATCAATCTCTTTCGACCTCTTGTTCTCTTCATTCCGGCCTGGAGCAGAAGATCCCGGAGGATCATGTTGACACATTACTGGACATTTTTAAATGGTCATACTATCACAGGCAGGTGACCCGACCAGAGACCTCTGCCTCCCTACTCTGCAGTCATTGCCTGTAGTTTGTAACATCATCATCACCTTCTCTGCATCCACCGATAAGCACTCTTAGACAAATGTGGCCATCAAAATTAAAACAAACCCATTTATGCCACATTTTAACCTAATGATGACAGAATAATGTCATCAAATGTATGTGTACCTGAACCCATGTGTGCCCATTTAAGGAAACAAAGAACGAAGGAGCCTTTTGGCCACAGAGTTAATGAGAAGCAGACTGCTCTTTTGAAGATTCAGTTAAACCCCATCTCTATTTTTCTTCTACCAAACAGCGGAGTTGTTATATAGCTTCATAGTCAGGGGTGAGGTTAGGACAGTCCTCAAAACACTACTGTGTCTTTTTACACATGGTTTGGAGTGGAGCCCCTGAACATGATTCAACTTTATTCTATTTAATTCTTTATAATTCATCTTTATTTTAACCCTGATTATTTGAATGGCAAATACGTATCACACCATCACTGTAATAATCTATTCTACACACTTATCATAAGAGGTTTACTTCACAGAGCACCTGTATGTAAATGAGAGCTCTCACCAAAAGTCTCTCCAGTTACTGTATCCTGAGCTAAAATTTCTTGCTCGACAACGTTTCACTGTTACAAGACATGAATGAAGTACTGGTGCTACTCAAGTAAAAATACACGAGGGGACTGCACCGCCCTCAAAGTCTGAGTAACTGGATTGTAAGAAGGCTACTACAGTTCTCAGAAAAAGAAGTACACACTCGATACATTAGAGACACATGAACTTAAACACTGCCAAAAACTGGAGATGTGAAATAGTGAATGTAAAGCTGTTACTGACACCTACTGGAGAAAACTGTAACTGCACTCTTTTATGTTTCTGCAGCAGGAATCAAAACGTGGAAATAAAAGATTTACAGAATTGACATTTTATATGCACTTTTTGCTTTCTTTTGTTTAAGACGTGTCAAGGTATGTTTTTGGAGTAAAACCTATGTCTTAAACAAAAGAAAGCAAAAAGTGCATATAGAAAACTGAAGACATAATGAACACCATCGAACTAGAATTGACATTTTATTATTTGAGTACAAAGTAATTAATATTTGTTTCTAAAATATTTCCGTCACACTTTTTAGCAAGGGCACAAATACAGCTTAAGTAATATAGGTCTCAGAATGATTTAATGCAGAAATTAATACATAGTATGTGAGGTCCTGATAATATGGCATTTAAATGAATGCATGACAAGTGTGAATTAATATTTCTTAGCTGATAATCAAGTATGTATTATAATCACATACTCCACTGGGTATTCATTATACAGTATACCTTGCATTATTTTCAGACATTAAATCATCTTGAGTCCTGCAGTAGTTAAGCGATACTTCAGTATTGGACAGGTCATGATCGTTATCATGACATAATTTTATATCTTAAGAATTTGCATTACCGCAGCATAAAATATTCCTCTTGTGTATATCCCATTTACATTGTCAGCTAAAACACTACATTTATATCACAGCATAAAATGTTCCAGGGTTTTGTTGGTTTTCTTACTGTTACACATCCATATCCGAAATGGAAAGTTCTATATCTAAATTTCCAAAACACACAGCAACGATTTCTCCTATTTATACCCAAAAGAACAATTTAAAACTACAAATAACATCTAGTTTCATCAACTTTCAACTCTGGACCAGATATCATCCTCACAACTGGAAAGAAATAATGATTTAATAACATTTATTGGGAATATATGGAAGTGTATTGCTGCCATGTCAGAAAAATACAAATTGATCAGTATCTTGTTACAAAAAGAAAAAAAAATCCTATTACTCATCTTCAATGTGAACAAGCTAATCACAGTATCATCCACCCACTTCCACAACAACAGATTCTCACCATGTATCAAATAGAACTTAAAACAAACTGCATAAATGATCAATACTTCTCTATTGATCTGTTATGATAAACAGTATGACTTTCACATTTTTACAATATATGCATTTATCACATAATGTGAAAACTCTCACATTATAACATGAAATTTTCAAGTCATAACATGAAAATCGTCACATAATACCATTGGAACATTTAACTTTTCTTATTATAACAAGATACTGATCAATTTTAATGTTATTGACATGACAACAATACATTTCCCTGTGATTATTACAAATATCAACTAATATTTTTGTCCATAATGCCCAGCCCTAGTCAACTACAGGAATACGTACCCTTGTAGTAGGGTTTACTGTGTACTTTCTTGAATAACTCAGTGGCCCATCATCTAACATTTACCAACACAATCCACAACAGGGTAAAATTACACTATTATTCACACAAGTAGGTGTTTTGTAATAGGAAACAGATGAACAATGTACAGTTACAATACGACTACTACAACGACACTTATTCTATTTTAAGGTCCTGCTGTAAAGAGTCATTCAGGCAGATTTTCCCTCTTATGGACACATCTTACGTGTCTGCCAAGAGACTCCATCCACTTGAAGGATTTCCCACAGTAACTACACACAAATGGCTTCCCTTCAGTGTGGATTGTTTGGTGTCTGTTCAGAGCGCTGGTTGTTATAAAGGTTTTCCTGCAGATCTCACATCTGTAGGGTCTTTCCCCTGTGTGTGTCCTGATGTGAGCTGCCAGGTGGTGACAGTTACTGAAGCGCTTCTCGCACATGGAGCAGCTGTAGGGCTTGTCTCTGCCCTCGTCCAGGCTGTTGTTGTGGAAAGGGTGGAAAGGTAAAGAGGGGTCTTGCAAGCTGTTTTTCAGACCGGACGGAGATGAGATCAGGTCTTTAATGTCTGAATCGAGACCTTCCAGCTGTTCAGCATCGTGGCCGATCCAGAAATCCCCATGGCTCCTCTGCTGCTCCTTCTTGACCTCCAAGGGCTCCGGGTCCTCCTGCTCTATGCTGCTGCTGCCCCCGTCCTCCTCACAGGACTGGGCGTCAGGGGTCTCCACGGCGGGGATGGGACCCACTGCGGGATGGTGGTCAGGCTGAGAAGGAGCAGGAGGAGGAGGAGGAGGAGGAGGAGGATGGAGGTGATGATGGTGATGGTGATGGCTGTCCTGCCGGGGCTCTTCTCCAAGACATCTATCGAACCGAGGGTCTAGCAAATAAAAAGCAAAGTATGCCACGATCAGTAAGACATTTGATACAAAATAATAGTGTGTTGAAAAAGAGAACTGATTCCAACCAACCTGACTTGAGAATCTTCAGCTGCATCCTCAGCCGACTGATTTCTACATCTTTTGAACGAAAAATCTCCTCTTTGTACTCGATTATTGTCTTTTCAACCGCTTCAAATATCTCCTCCGCCGCCACCGCCAGTCTGTCAGTCAAAAACGCTCTCAGTGATTGCATTTTGGACAATTACAGAGAACAATAACGGCTTTCAGTTGCGATTGGAGACGTATTCTTACGAGTCGGTGAGCGTCACGCTTCGCTTGTAAACACGGACATGAGTCTACCACGTAATGTGCTCACAGTAAATGGAGCAAGCGCCCCCTGCTGCACCGGAGGGTAACTGCAACGCCTCCAACAGTACACTCGTGGCCAAAAGTTTTGAGAATGACACAAATGGATTGTTTGCTTAAATGTAACTTATTTGTCACTAAATTTATCTGAAACCTATATAATGCTCCTAATTGTTCTTCAGTGTACCCCAGAAACAATGTCGGGGGGCAACACTGGCAGCAAATTTTGCAAAAACAAAACTTGTGTCATTCCCAAAACTTTTGGCCACGAGTGTAGAGGTGGGTGGACCAAAAATATATGGTACAAATTGCACTATGTTGGGGAGGTCAGGCAGCTGAGGTCCCCAGTATCCAGGCTGTTGTATCCTTGGTCCTCAGCATCCCGTCTTCCACTGGGTTTGTGGAGAGGATTTTCTCTTTCATGAAAAATGAGTGGACTGATGTGTGGAACAAATGTTCTACTGAATTAATTAGAAGTGAGCTCATTATCACTCTGAATTATGAAATGTCTTGCTCAGAGTTATACTCCGCAACCCTGAAAGACAAGCAACTACTTGCTGCAGCTAGAGCTCAGACAAAATACAAATGGAAGAAATAAGCTATTTCCACATTATGCTGCATTGAGCTTTTGAGTTCAGTCTTTTTATTATTATTATTATTATTATTTGCTACAACTGTACAGTCGTGGCCTTTAAGGTGTAAAGTGTTATGTTTACAAGTTTCCACAGACTTTCTGTTTGCACTTTTCTTATTGCACTAAATGTGCACTATTACAAGAATATTCTGCTTTCTATTGGTTTCTATTATTTTATACAGTATTAAGTTAAGCAGGACTGAGTTCTGTTTAAGAAAGATATTTATTTTATTCTATTTTAAGTTAAGACAAACAGAGTTCTGTTAAAAAAAAATGTTTATTTGGTGAACTTAAACAGGACAGGTCTAAGAAATACATTTATTTTATTCTGTTAATTTTGTTATTTTGCACTAAAAAATAAATTGTTAAATAATAAATTATTTTCCATGTATTTGTATCACTCAAAAACGTGCATCTAATTCAATTCAGGTTTCAGTCAAAAAGTATAAAGATCATTTCACACACACAAAAAAGTCAAAGATAAATTCACCACCCTGGGAGGGTTGAAGGCAATTGGGCCTGCCCTGCCAACAAGGTGCCCCCTTTTTTTTTTCACGGAGTTGGCAACCCTAAGTGCAATACATTTATATAACCCATATGGAGCAAAATATATCTATGTGAAAGTGTCATTTATTAGAAATGTGTTTTCAGTCAATTAGCATTGCACTGTGTGAGTGGCTGCGAGTTGCAGCAGCTCTCTCTTTCCTTTCTTGTATATTTTTTTGTATCTATCTATATTTTTCATACCTTTTTGTGAACTGCACTAAATTCCCTATAGGAATTGTGCAACTAGGGGTACACATTTTGTAACTTTTTCGCAATTTTAAGCACTTTTTTTTGGACTTTTTGAGATCGCCTTCTGGAGACCCATTCAGCCACTCTATTGTTCACACCTGGGATCAGATGTTAGCTCTCATCCTCACTGGACTACTCTATGCAGAGACTGTCACCCCACCAGCCTCCCCCTGCTGATACTATCTTCACCTCTGCCCCTCACACACCTCTCTACGTCCCCCTTCTCTGACACAGAGGAGCTTCTAACCCCCCCTCTCCCTCCCTATGGACCAGGCGAGGAGGGAGCTCAGGAAGCCTCAGGCCTGGACAGCATCTGCTGCGTTGGACCCTCTGCAGTTCGCCTGTTGTCCAGGTATTGGGGTGGATGACTCTGTTATCCATCTGCTACACCGGGTCCTTTCTCAACTGGAGTCCCCCGGGGGCACTGTGAGAGGCATGTTCTTTGACTTCTCCAGTGCTTTTAACACCATCCAGCTGTCACTGCTGCCGGGGAAGATGGAGGAGGCAGGCGTGGACCAAGACCTGGCTGCATGGACCATCAACTTCACAACAGACTTCACAACTGTGTGTCAGACGTGGTAACCTGCAGCACAGGGACAGTGCTCTTACCGTTCCTCCTCACCTTACACACCTTCATACGACTCCACACACTGTTACCTGCAGAAGTTCTCTGATGACACCACCGTTGTTGGCTGTGTGTTGAAAGGGAATGAACAGGAATACAGGGGGGTCATCACAGACTTTGTGGACTGGTGTGAGTGGAACCACCTGCTCCTGAACACCAGCAAGACCAAGGAGATTGTGATTGACTTCCACAGGTCACCCCCCACAACACACACAGGTGAATATCTGGTTATAATAGTCTCTGGGTTTCCCACCTATGAGAATCTATCTTGAGCCGAAATACCTTTTCTTTTTTCATTCTGAGCTAATGAATATAATTTAACCTCCTAGGACCCACTGTCCACGTATAAGGACAAGAAATTCACAGCTTTATACAAAAAAAACAAAAAAAGAAACAACTGTCCACCGCAAATGATATTCCATAAAATTTTTTAAGAATGCATCTGAAAAAACTGTTGCATCATGATGTTTCCAATATAAGCAATTATTTAATTAAAAAAAGCCAAAATGCAAAATCCTGTGGGGCTCCTGGGTCTGAGGAGGTTAACCTCCAACAAAACAAGTTAGAGGTAATAAATTGAAAAAAGAGTAAACAAAACTTCTGATCCTTGAATTTAAATAAAATACCTGCCCATGTTGTAGGTGCTGTTTTGATGCTGTTTAGGTTTTAAATAGCTTTAAAACAGACTGATGATGGCCACAACTGCACAGGATCTAAAATAAAATGATCTCTCAAAACTAAAGAATAGGAAATGTATCACTATTTGGAATATTTATTGTGTGTGTCCACAATGTGCAGGATTTTTTTGGTTTGTTTTTCAAAAAATCAACTGCAGTCTTACAATACAGTGATTCACCACATACTGTAAATACAATACATGTATAGGTGAATTAAAGGGTAGTCAGTGGATTGTGGCGTCATTGCTATGTACACTGTTGCCAATAAAGTTGGAATAAAATATTTCTCTTCTCATGAAATGATTGTGACAATGTGATTTATTCTTGATAAAGTGTAACTTGGACTCAGTTTCTAATCGTTGCATCTGGTCAAAGTGGTAAAGGAATCAACATGTATTGTTCACGTTTAGGTCATTGAAAATAAGGAGAAAAGAGTCCACATGAAATGATTCTCTATTTCTGTCTATTTCATCACATTCCGTCTTTTATTCTGGAATTTAAATAATTATTACTGCCTGAAAGAGGGTTCATACATTGAATTGCGACATAAAAAGCACTAGGGTTGGAAATATTGACTCTTTCGACACAGTAAGGATAAAGTGAAACAGGCAAAGATATGGACACCGACAAATATTTGGTTAAGGGTCAGACTTTATTGAACACTGATGTGCACACTGTGAGTGATATCTGAAATATAACTGAGACTAACCTGCTGTTCTGTGACTGATGCTTCATTGACTCTCAGAGAACAGAGTGTGCTGTTAGTTACATGATCTACTTTGAGTTTGCTGCATCTTTTAACTAATATTATAACCTGCCTATACTTGTTTATTGTCTATCTTTCTGGTCCACTCCACCCCTATTCTTTTTTGTATTTTGGCATTTTTCTAATGAGGGGTTTATACTATACACTGCGACCATACTGTATCACTCCTCTGTGTGTATTTTTTTTTTATTTGACCTTTATTTTACCAGGTGAAATCAACTGAGAACAGCTTCTCATTTACAATGATGACCTGGCAAGATGCCCCAGCAGCCCAGAACAAAAAAAACGAAGACAAAGCAAAACAAAACAAAACAAAACATAAGAAAAACAGATAAAAGGAGACAGCACAGATGAATCCAGGACTCACATCCAATGGTGAAGAGACTATGACGTTAAAAACAACATAAGTAACTACTACTGTTTTCAGTGGACTGTCTTTCCTGACAGCTGGATCACAGCCTGTCCTGATATTTGCACTGAAGATATTTGCATGGAAGACATTCATCATAACTTTACCATATCACAGATGTAGATTAAATTATAAAGTTTTTTTAAGACTCATAATTGCCATGATTATACATTGTCATTAATCATCTTTTAATAACAAAGTCAATAATAAGATTTAGATTTAATGGGTTGTAAGGGATTAAGGTATTAACTTACTTTTACTTTAGAGTCAATAGTCAAGTCAACTGTTTTTTATACTTTTATCAAAGAATTTATTAAGTATTTTTTTGTTTGTTTGTTTGTTTTAGAGACCAATGGGTCATCATTTCATTTTTACATTACATTTATGATGGAAATGTTTAAATGACAAAGAATCTGAATCTGAATATGTCGATATTCGATCTGAGTGCTGTGTTTGACACCATGGACACACCAGATCCTCCTCCACTGCAGTGACGCTGACATCAGGACTGAAGGTCTCCTCAGAATATATCATGTGTTACTGTGTGGTTCCAGGTCCTGTGGTGTCATGTGGTGTCCCACAAGTGTCAGTGCTTTGACCCTTTCTGTTTTTAACCCCGTAGTTCAGATCTTCTATGAGGCCCCATCATTTTTGGTTCCAGTATGTCGTTTGTATGAATCACAGGCTTGAAATCTTCAGAAATCTTGGTGGTTCCTTGTTGAATTTTTGGTCCATAATTATTGGTTGAAAAAGCTGCACAATGCAAATCAAAGGCCTGCTTACTTCACATTGGCAACACAACAAAAATACCTGTCTATGTTGTAGAGCAAGGGTGTCAAACTCATTTTAGTTCAGGGGCCACATACAGCATAATATAATATAAAGTGGGCTGAATCAGTAAAATAATATAACTAATAGGATGAAGAACTGATAAATAATGTCAACTCCAAAGTTTTCTCTATGTTTTTGAGTGAAAAAAGTAAAATTCTGTGATGAAAATGTTTACATCACGAACTGTAGTTGAACATAACATGAACAAATATGAACATGAAAAATAAGCAAAATTCTAAGAATATTACACCTCAGTTTATCATTTATATATGCATCAGAACATACAGATCACAGCGGATGTACAAATACACAAAACATTTAGTAACAGGCAGAATATTGGTACAATTCCACATACTGCTCTTAAGACATTTCAGGTTGTTCATATTTGTTCAGGTTAACATTTTTTGTAAAAGGCTAGTCTGTAAATGTAAACATTTTTGCGTAATTTTACTTTTTTTACACTAAAACAAAGAAAAATGTGCATTTTTCATTATTTTTAGGTTATTATGATAGTATTTTACTGGTCTGACCCACTTTATATTGGATTGACCTATGATTTTAACATTCTTGGTTGTTAATATCTTCAGTGTAATTTTTCCATTTCACAAATTCATCCCATGGGCCGGTTTTGGCCCCCAGGCCGCATGTTTGACACCTGTGTTGTAGAGCGCCTGCATGTTCTGTCACCTAATAGAATAGTATCATACATCTACATAGAAGCATCTTCATTTGTTATTTTTCCACAGTTCATCCAGATTTTTTTTTCTTTTGTCACCCCTTTAACCTCACCACCTGATGTGTGCAGTGCCATTTTATCACAGAATGAAATATGAAGAAACCAAGTAGTACAAATGCAAGGAGCACCTATGCTGCTACAATTAACTTACCGTGCTTTGGTTGGATTTATCATCTTGTAGACAGCCTCAGTCTTAGTTTTGCTAAGCCACTATTTTCCCCTGACACATGGCTCTGAGAATGTCACATGTCAAACCCAGTTTCAGTTCAGGCCCAGGATAAAAATAGCAGTCAGTTGCTTGTCTGGTATTGTCTTCACATGAGCTCAATCCTGTAATGAGATACTGTCTCTGTCATCCTAAGAATACCCCTAGGAGTTCTGCTGTCACATGTGGAACAGGGTTATGAAAGCTGCTGCTGCAGTAGGTGAAAGTAAGCATTACTGTGAAAAGTAATGATTTCCATAATGACAGATTAATTAAACAAGACACAAAAACACTGAAACAGTCTCTGTTTATTTTAATGTTTCATTACAGCCTTCCCACCCTTACATCCATCGGCCATGACAAAATATGATGAACATAAAATGTATACTTCCCTCATGACAAGAGCCAATGAGAGAGCGTATCATGCACATCTGGGAGGGGGGGGGGGGGTCAAAGCCACAGAACATCATAATTACACAAAAGAGACACAGACATTAAAAATACAAATATATCTGATTGACGAGAGCTGTGACACTGTTTACACTAAAGTTGTAAACTTTTCAAGTAAAGGTGTGGACTGCTTGTCCATGTCAAGGTGTAACTGTCAGTCTTTACAGCTTGAGCACTTTGTGTGGAAGTTAGTGAGCACACAGACTATCTCAGTGGACTTAACTCTCAGTGCATTAAAGTGTTATGTGTCAACCTGTCCCTTTTCTTTATAACAAAATATACCAAAAATACAGGAAAAGGAGGGAATGACAACATTACACAAATACGTTTAATAAAAAGGGAAAGAGGACTAAGTGCTGAGAAGAAGGGATGATGGACTTAAATCATCTAACAGATCTGGCCTCTGATCTTGATGTGGTCTCGTTGCAGCTTTCTGGCTTTTTATGCCTTGGCGTTGATGATTTCAATGAACTCTGGCTTGAGGGAAGCTCCGCCCACAAGGAAGCCATCAACGTCTTTCTGGGAGGCGAGTTCTTTGCAGGTGCCGCCGGTCACAGAACCTGAGAAGAAGAGTAGAATCATGAGAAGAGATCAACCCAGGAAACTCGACTACCCGTCATCAACCACCACTGGATCTACAGTATGTGCTACGTTTGAATACAGCTGGCATTTACATTTAATACAATAGACTGGTTTATTTCCTAACACTTCAACTGGTTTCCAAATTCATCATTTTAAACACTGAATAGCCTAATGAGTTTACACTTCATATCTCCTAAATCAATATTCCAAATCCAGGTCCTCTATCAATTACTCAATTTCATCTAGTCTAAATGTGACCAAACCTCTCATTTCCCTTTTATCTCTTAATGTTCATCTTACGAACCAAGGTTAAAACTTCAGTAGTTGCAATGTTTTGGTGTTACACGATAAGAATAAACTTATGACATACTGAGAAAAAACTGATTTCTCCTGCTCTTAGCTGTTTTCAGGCTTTAGAATATCTAATCCAGGACATTAGACTAAGGCTCCAGAGTCATTTCACAGAGGGGATATAAAAACCATGGAACAGACAACTGTAATGACCAATCATTGTTAAGATGCATCTTTTCTGTGCACATTGTGGCTGTAAATGAACATGGCGTTGTTTCTCCACAACAGCACGAAATGTTGCTGGAATGCCAGTTTACAATTTTCCTGAATTGAGACTTTAAAAGATATCTCTTTTTATTATTGTGTTTGAGCCCCTTTGTTTCTCATATATTATATTTGCATGTGTCAAGTCTACTTAAGTTTTTTTGTTTTGAGAATGTAAACATGTACTGAACTGACCTCCATAGATGATCCTCACAGAGTTGGCTACAGCCTCTGAAACGTTGACCTTCAGCCACTCCCTCAGTTTCTCATGAACTTCCTGAGCCTAGGAGATGCAGGAAGCAAATATTTTGGTTAGGGCATCCAGTCTTAACAATCACAAGTGAGATATTTAGTGCTTTCTAATATTTACCTGCTGTGGGGAGGCAGTCTTGCCGGTGCCAATGGCCCACACAGGCTCATAAGCGAGCACAACCTTGCTCCAGTCCTTTACATTGTCTGTGAAAGAGCCGTGTGATAAGAGTTGAATCTGCATTTCACAAGTTCGGAAAAATTGCACCACACTTTTGTTTTGCAGAGCTCCACTGAAATGTTGCTTGTGGTTACACACCTGCAATGACCTTGGTCTGAGCAAAGACGACTTTCTCAGTGATGCCGCCCTCTCTCTCGTCCAGCTTCTCACCGATGCAGGCGATCACACCGAGACCACTCTCCAGAGCGTGGGCTGTCTTCTGACCAATGAGCTAACACCAAACACACACAATCTAATCAGAACGGTGTGTATTTTGTTCATTCCACTTTTTCAGAAGATAATGAGAAGTAATACAAACTGAATGAACAAGATAAAATAATTCTAAATACCTCATCGCTCTCTCCAAAGACGTGGCGCCTCTCAGAGTGTCCCAGGATCACCCAGTTCACCCCACAGTCCTTGATCATCGCAGGGCTGAAGACACAATACAGTTATAAAACTTATTTTCTAAACAAACTGGTTAATCTCTGATGTCTAAGGTGAGGACGTGACTTACCTGATCTCCCCAGTGAAGGCACCCTTGGGAACTTTGTAGCAGTTCTGAGCAGCTACACCGAATTTTGGGTCGAGCTTGGACCTTGCAAAGTCCAGGTAGATTGATGGAGCACCACACACTACCTCTGTGAACAAAGACAGACAAGACTATTCTTAGCCAACTTCTTCAATTTAAGTAATGTGGCGGTATTTTGGTGCAAAAATCAGTCCGAACTTATGGCTGCAGAAATATAATACATTGATTCATGAAAGTATAAATCTTTTATGCCAAGCTATAATATTATGAAAAAAAGAAAAACAAATTGACTCTTTTGCATGAATACATTTTTTTCCATTAAATAAAATGGCAAACTAGATGGGAAAAATATAGGCTTCAAAAAAACAGGCTCCAAGTTTAAGTGTGGCCTGTAAAAGCACTGGACAACTACTTTGACGTGCTACCAAGACCAAAATTACATATGGACTTTTTCCCAGGGCTTTGGAACACCCTAGGGGTTAAGAAACTCACTGAACCTCATTCTGCAAGATCTTACTAGTAAGGCAAAACAGAAAAACTTCATTGTTATTAAATGAACAATAATGTACAAAGTTTTTTTTGTTAACTTGAGTTTTCTGTACTTGAACTAAGGGTGAAATGACAGAAAGGGTCATATTTGATGCACCGTAAGGCAGATTTATGATATTGGGCCATAGAAATAACAATGACTACTTTCATTATTATACATGATCTTACACTAGGAAACTATTCATGTTGCAACTGACATACATTTCTCTAAATGCACACACACAAAAATGTTTGCCCCTCAGGGAATATTCCTAAATGTGCAAACAGCAGTATAGTCAGTCACACACAGGTCAAGCAGAGTACAGTAAAGTACAGACACTGACATTCACATTGTAACTATATCTTGAGGTTACAGGAGTCTATATTAAACACCTCCTGTTATACTGGTTTGGTAAAAGGTCATTCCTACATGGCCACATTCGGGCCTCCAAATTAAAGGTCTGAGTTCATCCTCCAAAAGGTCACCTACATGGCTGCATTCTGCAGAGGTCACAGGCAGTTTTGAGTTCAAAGGTTCAGTAAAAGAGCAGACTAAGTATCCAACAAGTTACGAAAAACGTCTGGGTATAAAACAGCTGAACTTTGACTTTAAAGCTCAACAGAGAGGGCAATGGGAATAACCTCCTAGAGTTTCACCCTGGCACTGGAAGGGGGTGGATTCAACAGTGGAGCAAGGTCCAATGATAGTCTGCAGAGTGGTGGACTCCATAGTGACAGTTTGCTCTTGAACACACTATGCATGAGACTGGTACACACAACTCTACACAGTTGCATAATCCCAATTTGCAGAAGGAGCACAGCTGGCATCGTGACAGCGTAAACGGGCCTGGGCACATTCAGCCTCTGAATACTTGTGTTGAGGCCGAATGGAAAAGCCAAGGTGTAATCGTACAAAATTGAGCAGTTTAGGAAGTGGACTGCAACAGGGTAAGCGACTGCTGCTGCGTTCATGAACTGCGTAAAACACTGCTAGAATAGGTGATTTAAGCTTCTTCATAAGCACAAAGAAACCTGTTACACAGCTCTCTCTCAACGAATTACGGAAAACAATGATGATTTGCCATGAAAGCACCCTGAAAGCTACGGTGTCCATTTGCAGAAGAAAATGAGTTCATTATGCACCGTCCTCCAGTGAACGCACCGTGCTCCTCCATAGCAGAACTGACTGCTGGACTACGTGCCGCCGCAAACGCACACCCACCACCGACATTACTGAAAATCCCATTTGAGCGTCCGGCCTCTTTATGCAAGAATTTCTGTCCATCTCAGTTTTTTATAGTAGCTCGGTTTACATCACAAGATGAAGGGGTTCCCACTAAATCTAACTTTAATTACATAAACGTGAAGAGACGTCCGTGATGCTAATGTCCTCATTGATTTATTATTGAATGACTCTGAGCCATTTTGACTTGAACGGCTGGATGTCACATGCAGACAGGAAACGGTGCGTTCACAGACAGCTGCGTCACTTTAGAACGAAGGTATAGGGAAACAAATGGCTAAGATATTAAATGTTAAAAATGAGAATTAGCATAACTGGTGTTAAAATCCACGTACCGACATTGGGGTCCACTTTGCCGGCGTTCATGGTCTGAATGAGGTCCCCGAGGCTTTTCTTGTCGCCGTTCATCTTCCAGTTTCCACCGACGAAGAATTTTCTGCTCATATTTGCGGTTTTTGGTGGTGTTTGCTTAGGAATAAAACGGTATCGACTGCCTACCAGGGGTCCACCTCGTCTGGGGTAAGAGAGCGAACTAATCGAAGAAGCTCGGGGTATTTATACGGAGGAAAACTGACCCCTCCTCTCCTTCGGATCCATTGGTTTATGACGACACGCCCGCAAACGCGTCTCCCCATTTGAGGAAGGGGAAGAGCAAAATGTCATGCTACCTTCAAGGACTACCAGAAAAACGTCACCATACGACTCAACGTGTTGGAGGCCTCGAGCTGTGTGACAAATGGGGCCCCTGTTGGAAGTGTGCACTCTGCATGAATTGCATCCCACAAGTGTTAACAATAACAAGTTCAGTTCATCAACTTATCAGACAGCTGCAGAGTTTTTACACTTATAAGCTAAATGACTGAAGTGCTTGTTAACAAATAAAAATGTGAGTAAATGCACTGACTTTTTATTCTAGTTAGTATTCACTGTTTGGGGGTCTTATTTTAACATAACAGGTGCACAATCTGTGTGATGGGTTAATAATATCTCTCAAAAGGGGCTTATCAAATACAGTTTGGGTGACAAGCATTTTTACCCCTTGTTCCACATTCACATACTAATATCCAGTCATACTAATACCCAAACAACAATAATATAATTAATAATAAAATTAATAATTTAACCGATTGGTGTATTGTGATGTATGGCATTGGGGTAATGTAAAAATTGAGATTCACTCTGGACATTTTTATTATGACATTTTTGAGAACTGTCAGGAAGGATGGAATTTAATTTATTTATTCATGTAGAAGAAATTTTTAAGTAAAAGAATCAATCAGTAGTATTAATAGTATTATTGTATTTTCCTTAGCTCACAGACACACATTGAAGCTTTCAACTTAAGAATGTTTTCCCCATGTATTTTTGTTCAGGTCAACATACATACATACATACATACATAAACTGACTAAACTAGGAGTAGGTAAACCACAAGTATACCATTTAATATTTTTAAAACATTCGAAACACTTCTTCAGACTTTACTAAACATAAAAAACAGTTCCATAAACATTCATTCTGATTTCTTCATTGATAACAAGCAAAAATCAGTTCATTCATAAATAACAAAAAAATCATAAAACAGATGTTGACTACGTTTACCATTTTGACTATTCAACTAATCAGTTATTTGTGCACATCCGTAGTGCAAGCAGACTATTACATAAGATGATGAGAAGTGTACATTTATATAAGGGCTGTGCTGTGAAGACCTCCTTTTATGCTTACTGTATTTTCTTGTAAATCCAATATACTCAAGTCCATCACATACCTCAATAATCTGTTCTTTTTTTTTTTTAAATTGGATTGACATAAAATTTACAACTACATTATCATTACTACTAACCATTATTTATAGTGTATCCCGCATCGTGTCATTGATTTATTGGGATCAGGTCACCGTACATCTAATTCTGGTGTTACCGTTATGGTGAAATCATTAAACTATATTATACATTTGACCGTGGGGCTCAAGCGACCTGTTCATTGGTTGAAACGACAAAGTTTCCGCCCCTTTTTGTGACGTTTGTCGTATAAAACACTTACCTATTGGAGGAATACAGCCAAATTTGCATACTAGAATGCACAGCGGTAAAAGTATGTTTTTAATGCAGATAGATGTTGATTAAAATAATATTAGCTGTATGTATTAATCAATGCTTAATTTATGTTAGTAGTTGTTGTTTTTAACATTATATATTTTTAACACCATGATAGTGAAGCATGTATACTGTATACTAAGTTTGGGCTGGCCTCGTTCAACCTTAGGAAGTTTGACTCTTTTGATATTTCTCTAGTAGGTTTCTCTTAAAGAGAAGCCCTCTCAATGTTGTGGAATGATAAGTTGACCAATAGTTACGGTGTTACGCTGTATGCCTATTACAATAGCAAAAGCCACTGATAACGTTATTGTCATACACAGTACTGATTAATTGACAGGGAAAATATAAATGCCTTCGGGTCCGTTGAATGTGGTAGGGCTGCATTAGTGAGCTGTTGGTCGTCGGTTTATGTCAACGTATTTGTGTTTATTAATCTGTCTGCAAAGACAAGTTATTGATATTCAGTGTGCGAACCTCGGTGTTTTAAGTATCAGATACTTACCTTCAATTCTTTATATCACTTAGTCCTATTACCGCAACTCCAGTATTATGATGTTTTATGTATATCAGGCAGGAAGACTCGTAATAAAATAATTAGTGCTCTTCTTATACATTGCCACATGGGGGCAAACTAACACCATTAGTTTAACTGTCTTAAAAATAATTTATCATTCATATTAATGCATGATTTAAAATTAAAGAAATGTATGTTTTTTTCTGACTGTAATACCGACATCTGTTAGCCGATAACGTATATAACCTCAGTGATTTACGATGAAAAATTCTCAATTAAAAATGTTGGAGAGGCTTTATAGGTGTGGAAGGAGGAGATGTGGGAGGAGAGCATGTATTACCGTAGAGGTTGAACCGTAAAGGATCTTTAAAAAGCGGCGTGAGGTGGTGAATGTGTGCCCAGAGTCACTAGAGTTCACTGAACCGTCGTGAAGAGACGTTTCCGCCCACAAGAAACATGGCGGCTCCCTTGCTGGCGGATCTGTCGGAGTACTTAGGATCCCCAGAACCGGCGGTTCGGCTTATTTTATCCATTTTAATCGGTAGGTTTGACCTTATTTAGTTACCAGTGTTCGTGTTAGCTAGTGGGAATGGCACTCATCCTGTTGACAGGCTGGAATAACCGTTAAACTGTGTAACTATTAAAACTGCTAACAGCTCGACAGCTCAGTCAGGTAGTAACTGACACGGCTACAGGCTGCATTCATTTGTTTAACTCCACAACAGTACAACCAGCTCAATATGTACCATGTTAACACGGCCAGCAGGGTTTATAAACGAATTAATCATTTCCAGAAGGCTTTCAAATTAAATGTTAGAAAGTTGAACGTTCAATATGTCTCGTGATGCTGATAACACAACTAGGTTATTTTCGTTACTTGAATTAATGGGGTGGGTTTGCATAGTTTATCTAATATTGGGAACCGTTACAATTTCCCTCCCTTTCATTCATCACTCATGCACTAGCTTGGCTAAATAAACAGACAACTAGCCGACCAGAAAATGTAAATGTCCCCCTCTACCGTTCCCATTTCGATGACTGAACTATGGAGTAATTGCATGAGTCGTTGAGTTTGGGGAGAATAATAGCCTCCAAAGTTTGGAGGGGGAGGGAAAAGCTTAGCCCGAAGACCACAAACAGGCTGCAGTTATGTCCCCCCGACCCATTTTCCATAGTAAACCTATTCACTGCGACATTTCAAAATGGTAAACACATTTGTTTAAGCTCTGGATGTTCAGTAGTATTAGTTAGTGTAATGACCAGTTTTACGAGTACTACTCTACTACCAGAGAAAGTCCTCTTTACACAGGGTGGGAATATCCTGGCTGTGTGTGTGTGTGTGTGGGGTGGGGGAGGGGAGGGTTGTCCTCTAAACTGTCCTCCCTGAACTTTGTCCTGACACATGGACATGTCTGTTTTCTCTATGTCACCTCACACACACACACACAAAAGAAAAAAACTAGACAGAGCAATAACTGTTCACATCAGACTGGGGTTGGGTAATAATTGAAACCAGTCACGCCACTGCATACGCCTTGCACTAGTGTTGCTTAATGAGTATTACATAATAACATCATATAGCAACTGTCTTGCACTACAACAGCTATGTCTATCATAATATCAAGTTGTGAAAGTTTTTTTTTCCTGCTTTACATGCGCTGAAATAACAGGTTTTGGTAAGCCAACAGCTGCAACTCGATAAGGTGCTGGGTAGGCTTTCAATCCACTCACATTTCCATATTCTGTAGATAAACCAGTGCAGCTGCAAATCACTTTCAATATTCCAGTTATAGTGTGTGTGGATTTGTAATTGCACAAGAGTCTGCATTCAAGTGAGTCAGATAATTAGCTCTGCAACAGCTCTATACCTGATTTATTCGATTGCAAAGTGATGCAAATGTTCTATGTTATTCTTCATAGTCTGTCTTGTAATCCTTCTGCCTCTGTATTGAAGCTTGTTCTTTCCAACTGCAAATCTGATCATGAATTGGCTGATATTTGTGAAAATTTTAATAAACTTTTAAAATACAGATAGCCTAATCCTCTTAAGCAAATACATAGAGGCAAAATGAAACTGAAGGGCACTTTAAAGAATAAATGATGAATCTTTGAGAATTCATGAGGAAGTTTGTTTTGGCATAACTTTGCTGTGATTTTCTGGTGTATGCACATTGAAAAACAATGAATAAATACCAGTGTCACATACCCTGTGCCACTCTGTTATCTGCTGTTATTCCACATGGAACTGATAAGAAATTGGACCAATGAGCAGAGTCAATGGTGCCACTGGTATGCATAAAATCTTACTTATTCCCATCCCTACTTTGATAAAGATGCAGGAATTCCTGGATAGAATAAATGAGTTCAACTCAAAAACACACCATAGGAGGTTCGAATCCCGCTCTGTCTGAGTCATGAGCTGTTGTGTCCTTGGGCAAGACACTTCACCCACCTTGCCTCCA
>JAPQRQ010000009.1:10853916-10869713 GCA_037367365.1 Apogon talboti | reverse complement strand
CACACACACACACACACACACACACACTCTTGCGCTGGTCCTTTTCCACATCCATGACTGACTGAGGGAGTCAGACATGACTGAGTTGGGTGAAAGTAGTCCGGTGCCAGCCAACTACTGCTAATGGCCGTTCAGAGGCCCAGGTCCCGTGTAAAAACCCTGAGTCTGCAACTCGGCTGTTAGGTTGGCACAGGCCTGTTAGTTGATTTGCCGCTGAGTAGGACTTGCAGCTCTGGGAATCTCTTCTCCTCGTCTCTTTTTCTCACTCCTCTACTTTGTTTCACTGCCCGTCTGGCTCTGCCTCCTTCCCATCAGCTCTCCTCCTTTCCCCTCAGGTCTCGCCAACAGCACTAGACACCTCAGTATCAGATCACTGAACCAGTTGACATTTCTTTTGATACAGTGTAGGTGTGAATTGTTTCAAATTCTGCTTTTTTTTTTTTGTCTGAATAGATGATGGCCTCACAAGAGCTTTAGACATAATACAGGTCAAAATTTTGCATGAAAAGCAACGTTTCCACCACATGGTACTCGACTCTATTGTGTTAGCGGTTTGTCATCAGGGAAAAAGTTGGGCACTGTACCTGGAATCTAGTACTTTTTTGCTATGGCCTCTGTTGATTTTCCAAGTGAGCCGTGGCAATACTAAATATGGAAACATGAGGGGAAAACTACAAACTACTGATTCATCAAAGCCTCCAAAATCACTGTGAGAACTCTAATGTAGTGTTTTGTAACGTTTTCTGCTGTTTTGCTGCTCCAGCCTCTTCTGAAAACAAAATTTGTTTACTTGATGTGATGAACTACCACGTACTGAAAATTATGAAAAGCATGCATCGCGTTGAAGGAGGCGTAACAGTTTCATGTTGCATCACGCTGTATCGCTATGACGACCGGCTACATTGAGGGTGTTCAAGTTTAGATCTACAGTGGAAAACAAAGCACCAAAAGCGAGTAGAGTAGAGTAGAGTTTCGGTGAATATGCGGTGAGAGCTTCAATTGACCTGTGTATTTTTACTTTGACCAATAACAAGTTCATCTCCTGGAATATAAATTATGTAGTGAACTTTTCTTAACCTACTGGCCTGGCAGCAATGAAGTTAATGAACAAGTTGGCCAGTTTGAAAAGCAAAAACAAAAAAAGGTCAGAGTTTTTTTAGTGCTGGTGTGCTCTTGACTCACCCTATATCATCCCTTCATCACTGTTTTTGTCACAAGGACGCTAATGCAAACTTTACTGTGTGTCTCTCTCTCTAGTGCGATTAGGCCTTTAACAATCTTAACAATCTATTGGGTCCTTCACAGCTCAGCATCATGTCTCAACTCTTTTGTCATCTTCTCTTTCTCTACTTTCTTTCTTTATCGCTCTTTTCTCACTCAGTTTCTTTTATCTCCTCGCCGTTGCCCCCCCACCCCCGTCTCTCCTTCTTTCACGGCGTGTGAGAGAGTGGAGGTCATTGTTGGACTTGGTGAGCGGCGCACATAGCTGGAATAGCAGCAGTGTTAGAAGTCTGTTAGGGGCCTGCCACCAAGATCACATAGAGGAAAAGAGGCATCCGCACTCCCAGAGAGGAGGGGGAGGAGGAGGAGGAGGGAGGAAGGAGTGAGGGGGAGGAGGGATAAGCAATCTGACCTGGATGACAACAGACTACCAGACGAGCTATGATCTCATCGCTCCCTTAATCCCCCTCCCCTCCTTTCCTTCTCTCCTCCCCCTCTCTTCTCCCACTCTCGCCATTGTCTTTCTTTCTCTCTCTTCCCACTCTTGTTTCCCCGATCTCCCTCCCCCGTCTCTTTCGCCCCTACTTTCTTTTCTCTGTTCTCCACTTGTCCTAGTGCTCACCCCATCTCATCTTGCCTTCTTCCCTTTCAGTCCGAGCCCCCCTTCCCTTTCTCCCTCCAGTGCCCCCCCCCGCATCACTTTCTACCACCTGCCTCTCACTTGTCCCAACTCCTTACCCCCTCCCCACACCACACACACCTCTCGAAACACTTGCACTCTCTCCAGTGTCCCAGGGCAGAGATTAGGCACACCCCTATCGTCAGCCCTCCACGCCAGTCTCTACATTATTGATGCTCAGTCTACGTGGATGTGTGTGAGAGACAGAGTGTGAGCCTTGTGTATGCATGCTGTAATGGCTATCTGGTGTCACCCCTGGGAGGGAGAGGGAGAGCAAGGAGAGGAGCCGAAGAGAGGGAGAGTTGAGGTCAGAGAGGTTAAGTGTGGCGGTGGGGGTTAGGTCATCCTCTGCAGCCTCCCCCCCATCTACATCCACAGTGTTGCACAAATTCACACACATATTTTCTAAATAAATCAGATATTGAAGGTTGATGAAACAGATCAGTGTGTGTGTGTGTGTGTGTGTGTGTGTGTGTGTGTGTGCATGTGTGCCGTGTCACCCTGTGTGTGTGATAGCTGATCCAGTGTGAGTCAGAACAGCTCAGCCCGAGTTGGACTCTGGGTGGATAGAAGGACAAAGACACCTGTTCTTGCTCTCAGCATTCCTCTGAACATAATCCCTACCATCTCTGTCTCCCTCTCTCTCTCTCTCTCTCTCACACACACACACACACACAGACACACACACACACAGACACAGACACACAGGGTCACTTCAGTAAAGGGAGTTGCTGCTGCATATCTTAAAACTATTCAGCAGCACATATCATGTATGCAGACCTTTGATGTGAAAGTTTTGACAGGTAAACTGACATGTTATACAAATCCACAGGCATGTCTGTTAATCAGTGTCAGTGGTGGAATGCAACTAAGACCTTTTACTCAAGTATTTTTTATTAACGTTATACTTAAACTCCTTTACATCTCAGAGGCAAGTATTGTGCTTTTTACTCAAACGCATTTGTCTTACTTTGACTGTAAATTTTTTTCCCCTTGATGTCCATAAACTGAAGGGTGGGGGTTCCTTGAAGTATTCTCTGGCTTCGTAATGTAAATAAACTCTTAAAAGTTAACAATCTCTCTCAAGATTAGGCCTGTTCTCCTGAGCTCATGAAATGTTGGGTTTTTAGAGGTATGTGGTTCTCACAGGACAGCAACGCTACTAACATTATGATGATCTTATGGAATATGATACATTGCTTTCGTCTAAACCAGCCTACAGTATAGAAAGTTGTTTGAGCTCCACTTCAAACATCTACAGCGGTAAATACAACATACGCATTAATGCAGCAGTAAGATTAATCCAAAAACCTGAAACTCAATAGCATTTAAAAAAGGTAGAACATCTCCATCTCATATTTCCAAGTCAAATGACAATACACTTATGTATTTGGCTTGCATCTCACAAAAAAATATGCTGATGTATTTTGGCACAGAGCCTTTAATTTTGGGCTCGGCACTCCGCTGAAGAGACACCGTTGAAGCACAACCTTCTACTTGAATATTAATCCAATGAGAGAACATAGACTACGTGAATAAAAGTATTGATGACACATTGAATTCAGGTTTTTTGTCGCTAACAAGGGGCTGGGCAACAAAAATGTCATATTATACTTTCATAATGCGATGAATGTCATTGTAATAAACATGTTATTTTGTATACATTGTCATCTGTGCTTGGACAATACTTCAGAGTTTGCTTTTACTGAATTATTCTTAACACTGAAGTTTTCTATCACTATAATTGTTTTAAATGTAGTATTTGTGCTGTTCTGACCATAATTGCCCATTTTAAGCCACAAGTAACCAACTCTCAGCAACAACAATCAGCCTTTAGACTTTTAGGAAATTTGATGGTGATTTGATGGTTATCGTCATTATTGACAACTGACAAACATTTATATCATCACTATTTAAGCTCTAGGTGTGCTGTGTTGCAGTTTGCTCATCCATATTTGGTTTTTGTCCTACTTTTAGATTCCATACTTTAAGTTTCCATACTTTTTGCTTATAATGCATAGTTCTACTTAAGTAAGATTTTGAACGCAGATCTTGTAGACTTGCAGGGCAGTATTTCCACACAATTTAACCACAGATCTGTATGGTAAACCTGGTTTGTTTTTAAAGACCAGCTGATGGTGACAGAATGTTTACTGCCGTATATTCTCACACACCACGGCCATTTCTGCAGGTATTTACAAAGTATCAATTTCACTCTGCGGCCTGAAATATGATGTGTGTGTATATACTGACCTCTGTGGCCCATGCCAAAGTCAAAGAGATCATTACATATGCATCACGCTCATGAAGAAACTCACACACAGTCGCAGACAGGCACAAACTGTGGAATTGTACCTTAGAAGTTCACATTTTTCTTCCTGCTTGTTTGTTTTTTAGTATCTTCTGTATAAGCTGAGTACAAACTCCACACATCCACTGTAAACTACTGAACGGCTTCAGTGGGGCAGCTCAGGGTCAGCGGTTAAGGTACCATCGGCGCTACTCATTTATTCATCTCAGTCAGATTGGGGATTTGTTCAGCAGCCTCTTGACTTAACTTGACACACTTCTACAGGCTGTAAGAGAACAGTTTACTGTGTCTGGAAAGATTTGTGTTTTCCTCTGTAGTAGGAGTGTGTGTTGTGATTGTGTGTTTTTGTAGGAGGAGTGTGGTCCGGCTCGTTGTGTTTATGGTAGCCCCCGGTGTGTTCCACTGTAATCGCAGTTCACTCAGTGCTTGATAACGCCACGACTGTTTGTTTGAATGTTTAAAAGAGAGAAAAGAGGAGGAGTAGGAGGGTGGGAAGAAAAGAAGGAAATAAAATGACCGCGTGTGAGTGTTGTTTCATTTGTATTCAAAGTGCTACCTACATGTGCAGTCTGGAAAGTCTGAGAAATTACACAAACAGACTGCACTGTTTCTTCAGCTTTTCATGCCAACATCATTTCACACAATGTGTTATTTGTTATAAGGAACAATAGTCTGTAATTGATTGATTGCTGTTGGCCACCTACTATCTGCATAATATTCAACACTAACAAAATGCAGTCTGCAGATTTGACATGGAAGACTTTGCATGTTCATGTTGGTTAACTGATTTTCAGACATTGTGATTTTGGCCATTTACCAAGAATAGCTAGTAGCTCCTCTATACAAGGAAAGATGATAGGTTTTCATTTCAAATAGTTTTCACTAAATAAAACAAAAACGCTAAAGGTACGAAATTAAAATTCAGTGAGCTACATGTGTTGTTTAAGCCTGTGTTCAATACTTGTACACAGTTACATAGATATCTGGCAGATGTGCCCTAAGCATTAATTAGTGTTATGCAACAGTGACTAAATAGTAAGAGCAGGCCAGCGCTGCAGATTATCAGGGCTATCTATCTCTGCCTCAGGCTGCGGCACAGTAAATCCATTGACAGGCCTGTACATCCATAATCTGATGATTTGAGCCCGTTTGTTTCTCCATATTCAGCCCAGACCGTCTCATTTCCTCTGTTGCCGTTTGCATGCTGAGCAGTTAAACGCATTGCAAACACTGGCTGTGGGCTAGCACTGTATGTCTTTCCATGTCGTCCAACAGTCAGAGATTAAGAAAACACACACACAAAGTATGTGGAAACCTTGTCCATTTTTCAGTGATTTGAAATGTTTGTAATGTGTTGTATAAGTTTTTTTTTTTGCTTTTTTAAGCAATACAATAATCTTTTTGTATGTATATAAATGATAGAACTGAGACAGAACTGTAGAAACACCTCTCTATGTAATATCCACTTCAGTTAATCATACTGTGAATATTACACTGTGTTGTCTATTGTTATATGTTTAATTGTATTTTTTATTGGTATATTTTGCTCAGACCAGTCAGATAATGTTGACCACCCAGGCAACAGAATGTTAGTGGGAGACGTGCACAAACACAAACACTCCACTGGCACACAAACCATTTAAAACTTGTACATTTGGGCACTCAGGCTCATACAAACAGTCATGTTACCCACGCCCACATTCTCGTTCTGTGTCTCTTACTCTGTGTTTCCTTCAAGCAGCGGGTGGAGAGAGATGCAGGGATAAAAGAGGCAGAGAGATGACTGGTCATGTTGTTTCCCTCCGGTCATAGGAAAGAGTGACTGCATGAGAGGAAAGAGGTGGAGGAGAGGTGGAAAGGTTTTTCATACACCTAAAAGTTCCACAAGGCCTACTAATACTACAGCTTTCAGTGGCGTACGTGCGGTGGTTTCAGTGAGTGTGTGTTTCCTGTGAGGAGCTACTGTGGTGAGGAGGTGACCTGATGACAGCACAAGACGGTGTTTTATGCAAAAAATCAGCCAAAGACGCTGATGTAGAATCAGAACATATTAGTATTCTCCTGATTTTTAACGTTTTTAGTCTCCATCTGTGCAGGAAACAATTAAAATTGAAATGGAGAAAGAAAGACAATATGGCGGTGAAGGCTTGGGGCAGTGGTTAATATTGGGTAGCTATGTAAAATATGAAATATAGGAAGCACACTCGACTCAAGCGTCAGCGATATATGTGAAGTATACTTGGCCGGACACCCATAATCCTCTTTTCTCTTGCCGACTTCACTCACCTGAACCAGCAGCTGACCAATCCTATTTATACTCATATCTTGACCTTTTCTCTCTCATGTTGACCTGGAGTAGCTTTAGTCATCTGGATTTCCCTACAGAACCAAACAATGTTTTTCCAGGCTTCACGTTTAACCCTCTGCTCTGTCTGTTACAGGGTTCGCTTTCCCAGATTGGGCCTACAAGCCCGAGTCCAGCCCTGGGTCGCGGCAGATCCAGCTATGGCACTTCATCCTGGAGCTGCTGAGGAAAGAGGAGTACCATGATGTGATTGCTTGGCAGGGGGACTACGGCGAGTTCGTCATCAAGGACCCAGATGAAGTGGCCCGGCTGTGGGGGGCTCGGAAGTGTAAACCGCAAATGAACTACGACAAGCTGAGCAGGGCACTGAGGTATATTTTAGCAGAATCATGTGTTTCTTGTGTGATCTTAACTTCTTCTGTGAGGATCTTTAGACTTCAGTGGTGCATATTCATTTTGCTAAAATGTCAGCAGCCCACATGCTTCAGTTATTGACCAATTTACTAATACATTGTAGGAGTTGTGGGTGAAGGAGAAACAAAATTAGCCATGATAAAAGCAAGTTGAGATATTCATAGAGGATTTACTTTAAATGTAATTCTGAATCACACTAAACTGTGAATGGTTTAAATACATCTGTAAAACAGGGTAATCAGGGATGTGCAATGCAAACACAAGCAGTGCATGAAACTATACAGGTCAAGAAGGAAGTTGTTAAAGCTTGATACACCAAGGACACTCCAGAATCAGCTGACAGTTGAGCAACTGCAGCTTCTGTGGTCTCAGAGGTAAAGACTTGGTAAAAGTCAAGGACTTCATTTGCAGTACTTCCCTTAAAAGTACATCTTTCAAACTTTGAGATGATCCTGGAAGGACAAGCAGCACCCTGTTCTGTTGTTTAGCAGTGGGAGTAGAAGTAATGACTCCGATTGGGGATATTGTCAAATGCTGAAACACTTTGTGAAGCTCCTGAACCCAAAACACTCATCAGTTTCTGTGGCTTTTATAACTGAGACAGTCCATAAGCTCCGTAGTGGTAACACCTGAGGAGTGACAGGGATTTGTGGGGCACTGGTGGCAGCATTTGGAGCCTTGTACACACTGATCTGTTGTGGGGAAGAGGGATTTAAGCGTGACAGTGCATCTACATTCCTACGGTCACAAACTCCTCAAGCGCCGCTCTTTAAAATGCTTAATCATGAGGCCATGCACTCTATAATCTGCCTCCCCTCTGACAATGCTGGTTCCATGCTCAAAAAGATTTGTAAGCAACGGTTTAGAGATCAGAGAGTTATTTAGCACAAGCATGATGAACTAGCAATGAACTATGCACAGCCCTATGTTTTTTTTCTACCTACATGATGGGCTTTGGACTGAAATGCTTACAGGCAATACTGAATCAACTCTCACTTTTAAGATACTGTACACACTGTAATCTACATTGAATATAACCAGCAGTGACTGTTGCCAGGTGCAGTACTGACCCACTGGAAGTACTTCATTCAGCATGTTCTTCCAGCATTGACTCTCTGGTTCTGTTTCCCCCAGACAGTCTATTCTATTAGTCATGCCTGCCTAGGTAATAATAGTACTGGCCCTAAATCCTTAATACTGTTGTAAGAATGACATTGGCCGCATGTCCTGATGTGGTATTGACCTGCACAAAATTAGCCACTATAATGCCCTAAATAGAGTTACAACACTGACCCATTTGGACACTCACACCTCTACACTTCTTAGTTACGTACATGGGTAGTGACTCAGTCAAACCCATGAGTGTGTTAGGATAACAATTTGGCACCGTGTTGAAGATGAGCCTTAAGTGTAATTGCTTTATATCTCTTTTGGAAATTCATGGACTGTATACTTCCCATATCATTTCTTATAATGAAAAAGCTGGGGAGGGAATATTACATTTTGTCCAATTACAAAACAACATCTGCTTTCTTATTTTTCACATCTTTTGCTGTTTGTTATATAAGACTTGAAAAAACAACATTAAACAGGTCTAATCTGTGCTACACAAACACATCCCACACTAACTGTGTCCTTTTGGCTTTTATAAACAACACGACACACTATTTTTTGACTATAAGAAGATGATAGACTTGATACATTCTGATGTGTATTATTATACAATGACTTTCCACACTCACAAAAGGATTCAGTGTTATAGATGCTCCACATCCCTGGGGAATACGTCCAGTGGTGGATCGTAAGTGCTTTTCCTCAAGTATTGTACACATTGAGGTACTTGTACCGTACTTGGGTGTTACAATTTCATCCATATTCATACTTCCACTTCACTGCATCTCTGAGGTAAATATTGTACTGAACTCTCTACCACATTTATCTCACAGTTTCGCTTACTTCTTCTCTTTTTCATTCCCTTCTGTTCCTTCCTATAAAAACCATGTATCGACAAATGTGTTGATTTTAGAATGTTTGTGATAAATTATGGCAAGTTTCTTTCTTTAGGAGTTAATAAAACTCCCCCTAAAGTGTTTCAAATTAGCTCAACCTTAAACATTTACAACAGTAAAACGCAACAGACATATTAATCCAGCAGTAATATGAATTAAAAAAAACCCCATAATGGTAGAAACAGATACGGGCCAATGTATTGCACTATATTTACTTTTCATTCATTTTAAGCATATTACAGTGTGACCTTAATACCTTTACCTACAGGAAGTAAAGTACATAATTCTTTTGTCACTGAATACTTTCACATTCACATCAGAAAGCATGCGTCATTCGCTGTGTTTTTTGTCCCTAGCTGGCCATTTAAACCCAAACAAGGCTATGCTTACACTAAGCACTTTAAAGAAAGCCACATAGGCTATTAAAACGGTGAAAGGCATTGAATTACTTAATTTAAAGCAGAACGGCTTATGTACTCTCATTTAAGCTGTTCAGATAAAAATAACTTCTGTTACAGATGGACAGAGGGAATTAACGTGGTACGGTAATGTGCGCCGACATGCAGTATACACATATAAACACACACATTGAGACACTGAGTGCAGATTTAGAAATCCTGAATCAGGGAGAAAAAAAAAGAATGTGGATGGGGGATACTTGTGGTCAGGCGGTGTATTTATAGCATGTCCATCCTCTGAAGCTGTAACAGATTTGAAGCTTAGTGTGCAGTAAGTGCTTATATATAGCGGGTGTTAGTGCCCTCTGATGGACTGGCCTTAGAGGCTGATTATCCACAGGTTTCTACAGAGGAGTTTTCCTTCTGTATAACTGATAATCTTGTGTCCTCATGCACCCTCCTGCTGTGAGCATCACTCCCTCTGTGCATATAAATTGATCAGAGCCACCACAGGCTGAGGGAGCGGGAAGGACAGGTCAACAAAACAAAACGACACAAATACACACACACACACACATAAACACCCACCCTGCGTCCATGTCGTTACCTGATTTGACACCGGAGCAGTCGTCAGATCTTCACCACAGGAGACACTGTAGCCTCTCAAGATGCACATCAATAGTAATGCGGCGAGAGGATTAATGGCACTAAAGATTAATGAAGTTATAGAAGAGGTACACAAACACACATGTTCATGGTAAAAGTCCCCATATGGTGCATACTGTTGGAGAGCAGGCTCCTCTTGCCCTTCATATGGAGAAAACCTGGAGTCTGCTAATAATGGAGACCAGAACCAGCATGTGTCAATTAGTGCACACACACTTGCACACATAACTTGAAAAGGTGCTCCTGCTCTGAAGTGTTTCTTCCTAACACTTAGTCTCAGGGATTATTATTTTTACCTCAGTGATCTTATTCTTTCCTGTCTGCCATGCACATGGTGGAAATTCCCTTAATCAGGACTGATTGTGTGTGTGAATGTGTTGGTGTGTGTTGGCTTTCCGTTGAGGGGACACAGCCTTGGTCCATGCGTCATCTTGGCGTCCCGCTCCCACGGACGCTGTGAAATTCCCACTCCTGTTGAGAGGATTACACTCACACTGTGCACACGTGTGGCTATGCGCTGTGTGTACATGTGGACATGGACAGACAAGGCCATCATTTCAGTTTATTAATGAAAGACTCTAATGTCTTGGAAGGGTAAAACAAAAAAATAAAACAAAAAAAAATAACAGCAAACCAAGTGGCAGCGACCACAGCTTGAATTTGAAGCTGGCGTAGAAGTATGTGTAAGTGTAATTCCAATGACAGTGTCCGTCTCCAATCAACACTCATTCAATAAAACATCAAATTCTGTGTCGAGAGTCAGGAATTTTCAACTAGGCGTCATCCTGGTTTCAGTCGGCTTATTTGGATGCGTTAACACATGTACTGGTGGTTCTTTTGGAAGTTATTGCTCCATTAGCAGGATTTTAGGGCTGATTGAGGCTTTGATGTCTGCCATGTGTGCTTTGACTGGTGTGACTGGCAGCTCGCTCACCTGCCGACTCAGACTTTCGTGACTTCTGTTTATTGAATAAACATATTTTTCCTCTACAGACAGTTTTACTGCAGTTGTTGATCAAACGTTACATTAACAAGACCATCAAAGGATTTTCTTACACAAATATTTTATGGAGTTTGGTCTTACTTTATTATACCCATCATGTTAGCATAACTTAGCTTTATTGGCTAATGTTAGTACTGATTTGGTGTTTTGCTAATTATAGTGTGTTTGTACAGTATGTGAAGGTTGCATTATTGTTACTGCTCTGTATATGTTTACAATAGGAAGTAGCTGAAATTACTCAGAAGCATTTAACATTACAATTATTAGTGAACTGTGTGGTTGGTGTTGTAAGTAAGCTAGTGGTAGCGTCACACCTCGCTCTCAGCCAAAATGCTAAACCTGTGCCTTCAAAATAGTTACCAACTAACAAATGTCAACGGTTTTACACTTGATTTGTCCTGGTCTTTTATACAGTTTATGACCCAAACAAAAGCTATGAAGTATGCTATTGTATTGAGGTATTTTACCATTTTTACATACTTCTGACCTGCTGATCTCAATAATGTTTGACATGTAAACACTATTAATGCCAAAAGTAGTCCAACTTTTTTTCATGCTTTGTAATAAAACCATACCAGCCTTTTGATTTCCTGCACCATCATTTTGTTCATAAATGTGTAAATGTGGTGCCAACCCACAAAAATCACACAGCAGGGGAAATGAAGCCTGTTGCCAATCAGTCATTGCAGAGTGCTGGCTTAATGAGGGTAATCATGCTAAGAGGTCCCAGCTCCTAGAGATCTGCGGGCCCCCCATCCTTCAGTCAGCAGTCAGAGCTGACTCTAACCTGGTGGTCAGAGGTCAGGGGGACTGCCATGCACAGCTGGCAAAGATTAACAACACAACACATGTGCACACACACACATACATTCACATAAACAAATGCACCATTGTACATCGACTCTTGGCCATGCACGCTCTCTTGGACACATGTTAAAGTGTTTGCTTGCATTCATTTAGTTGTGATGGGCCATTACAGCTGGAGAATTGCCACAGCAATTAAAAAAACAGAAATAGCATTAAGATTCTTCAGATATGTAGATGCTGCAAATTAAAAAAAAAACTTGTAATTATTGTAGTGTTGGAAGAGTATAATGATTGAATGCTTATTATGAATTCCTCCTTTGTTCTTCTAAAAAACAAAGTTATAGTTGTTTAAAGTGTAACACACACTTCTGGCAGAGCACCCAAAAGTAGACAATATACGAGGGTAATTCAAAAAGTTCCAAGACAAATAAAAAAAAACCTTTATTTTTGAAAGTAACAAAATTATTTTTCTACATAACATCCACCTACGTCAGTACACTTCTGCAAGCGATGTTTCCACCGAAAAATTCCTTCTTGATAGAATTTTGTTGAACTAGTTTGACTCAGTTTGACTTTATGGCATTTGTCTTAGAACTTTTTGAATTACCCTCGTACATTTCTACAACACAGGGATACGTTTAATCTCAACTTTCTTAACCAAAAAGTGTTTCATATCAAGATTTTTAATAAATTGTATTGAAAAATTATAGTCTTAAAATATTCAACAATTTGTAAAGTTAAGTTTTGGCACAGATACAGTGTAATTTAACAAATGAGCAACTTTTAGACAAAACCAAAATTGCAACCCCAGCGTTTTTGATGTTTTTAACCTACAAGAGTCAGGATGTGAACTTAAGTTTCTGATGCCGATGTCCTAGATTATGATAATCTTTCACCCACTTAAAACACCTCCTTCCTCTTGAGACACGGCAAAGAAGTAGTGTATTCTTCAAAACAAAATTAGATTTAGAGCACATTTATCTGCATTTTCCAAAAACAATGCAACATTTTATTCCAACAATCAAGTTTGAATAGAAGAAATCCCAGTGATCACAACTACAGAACTGCTGAAGGAAATAGTGCTGCACATGCAGACTGTGTTAGTCACCTATCTGGCTGGACCTGTTTGTAGGTCAGAAGGCCTCTCTCCAGAGAAGCTCATTGTGTGGAAGCACCCAGGGCCAGAGAGAAAGCGCAGAGGGAGCGTCCAGGGACAGTGTCACTGTATGACTTTGTGTTCAACGTATGCTTGTGTGCATTGTCTTTCCTTTGTTTCTACTTGCAGTATGTACGTGTTGCCTGTACATGAGCGCTGTGTGTATGTCATTGTCCCTGGTTGAATGAAGCCTTTATTTTCTGTTGGGCAGAATGAACACGAGCCATGTGCACATACACACCAGAGTGTGCTCTAGTACATATTGCACCCACGGAGCATGTGACCGGCCTGATCAGACCCTGACCAGATCCTCCTCTTCATCTACAAACACACATATCCCCCACCACCACCGCCACAACATGCACATGGCATGTGACATCTTGCCTAATCACACTCCCAACCATCACACGTCACTACACAAACACATTTTATTTCCTTTTTTTTCAGAGAGTAAACACTCGTCAAACCTGGCCTACACAAAGCACTCACACATGTGCAACTTGGACACACACGCACACCTGAGTGTGAGCAGCTGGTGTGTGCATGTGTGTCAAGGAGGATCTGGCTGAGATGTGTGTGTAACAGCCAATACTGACGAAAGAGGCAGAAAATAAACATAGGGCTCATGGGGAGTATTGTAATCCCAACTTCCTGTCACAGTCAGCGCCTATTTACAGCCCAACAATGGGCAAGGCACAGCCTGTGCACAAACACAAGTGGGTTACTTCAATTCTTTCTGTGTGCATGAAGTGATACTGAAATAGATAGGTAACCTAATACAAATATATTGTAAGGAAATAGAAGATGTTTGCTAACAAGGTTGTTATTCTGTTATTATTTTAAGAATATCCCCCTAAATGTGACAACACATTTATGAGCACTTTGTTTTTTTTAATCTGTACTACTAGTGCATGGTATCAAATCTCCAACACTCTCTTACCAAAATGTAGCAGTAGACGTATCAGTGTAGTGTCAGATTTAAGCAGAGAGTCTCAAAAAGTAACAAAAGTCAGCATCAGCTATTTCGCCAGGTCTTGTCTATGTATGCCATCTCAAATCTAGACTGGATCATGAAGAGGGACAGTCCCTGTGGGAGAATTTAATGATTTGAACAATGCAGACAAGGTGATGCGTCTAAAAAGATAAACATTTAAGTAATTTTTCGTATCATATGTTCCAACATGTGAAATATGCAAATGTGCTTCTTTTTCTTTCAGTAATGTAGATCAGTTAGAGGTTTCGCCTGGTTGTAGGACAAAGCAAGCATGGCGTCACTCTGAGACCTGTTGATAACATTCATGCTTTCAGGTCAGGCTATAAAACCACATTTCAGAGTTTTGTGAAACTTATGTAGGCTACCCATCAACAGCAAAGCAGTTTGGCAAACCGTCCAACCAGCTCCCTACCTGAATCCACAACTGCTTGCTTGGTTAAGAAGTATGGGCATTAGCTGCTGTGTGACCTTTTAGAATTCCCAAAGCATCAAAAGCTGCCTCAATGTGAAACTGCCACTCACAGCAGAGTAGCTCATCACTCTTGCTAATGTAATGTACCACCAAACTTCTATCATTTGATATTTCCTGGTTTCCTGACATTGTACTTCATCTTATTTATTTTGTACTTTAGTACAGCTTGTGCGTCCATTTCTCTATATGAGGTGTTAAAAAAAAGCTCTGGTACAAAAACATTTTGTATAGTGTTATATGATACAACATGATCCAATATTTTTCACAGATGTGTTTATAGACGCTTTGATAGAGTGAAAAGAATCCTCTCCTTCTGTGCAGAATTGAAGCGTCTGTGCTCATTCATTGTCATGGAGTTTCTCTGCTCCTGTGTGTCTTCTCAGCTTTGATCATTATGTTTTGGACCACAGTAGGTCTGTGTAATCACAGCCTTAATCCTTGGCCTAGAATCACACACAGTAACAACTGACTTGATAGAAAGCCTCCCCTCTGTTTCCCTGAAGGCTTTGCTTAAATCCATACTTGCATTGATTGTTCAATCTACTTCTTTGGTTAAACAGGGTGAAGGATAAAGCTGCATCTCTTGGATGAAACGTTCTGGGTGTGTATGTGTGTGTGGAGGAACACATGCATCCGACCATGTGCCTGAATGAGGTGGCAGGATACGGGAGGTGTGTGTGTGTGTGTGTGTGTGTGTGTGTGTGTGTGTGTGTGTGTGTGTGTGTGTGTGGATGTTCTTGTGTGTCTCAGGCGAGTGTGGTGGGCAGCTAAACACAGGCACTCAAAGAATCTCTTTCTTCTCTTTTGAAGTGAGTTCAAATGCTCTTCAAAGACTGTCTGCCCGTATGACGGCGCAGGGAGGGGGGGGGCACACTGAAAGAATGGGTGACCATGTGCTCTAAACACAGCTTCAGTTGCTGCAGATAGGATTACGCAAAGTGGTCGTCTGCCTCCAACTATGTATTTCAGAATCATGTGTATTAGCAGCTTGTGCGCAGTCAGGCATAACTAACTTTTAGTTGTCTATGCTCCATGTTAGCTGACTGCCATGAGCCAGACTCACACAAGTGTCGGGATAATGTTCATATTATTGGCTATTGGTTTACAATATGTCGATATTACACGCTAAGTTGGTAGTTCATCGGGTAGCTACAACTAATCCAATCTAATACAGTGAATCAATGCAGGTTATAATGACACTTACAGAATATATCACTTCAACATCATCATAGTGATGTATGAATATGAAATGTCAAAGGCAAACAGCGGGCAAGCATTCCATAATTATCTTTCAGTGCATTGTAATTGATGTGGTTTGAGAGAACACAAGTCTTCTCTTTGCCTGTGTTTTCAGGCTGTAGA